>JAAAKG020206695.1:0-22963 GCA_010014905.2 Druon quercuslanigerum | reverse complement strand
AAAATTATAACGACTAAAAGTCTTTAAAAAACCAATCGGCGGCAATCTGAAATTCCAGTGACAGATACGCAATTCAAGAGCCTTCAAAACCCATTCAAAAGAAGTGAATGGATTCTTGTTTCCTGGAAAAGTAAATAAAAAGAAATTAAATTAATTTCATGATTACTGGGAAGTTTAGTTTATAAATTCTCTAAAAATGTATTATTTTTGTATTAATTTAATTTATATTTGAATACATTTTTTACACTTTCTATGCTAAGGATCTTAATTTTGTTAATATTAAATTAATATTTTGATGATCACAAAGCTTTCAATAGTAACTTTGAAATCGTTTGATTGAGAAAAAATTCAAATTTTTTTGAAATACTCATTTTTGTATGTTTTTGACAGTTTTTGCCCTTTAAACGATTTTTTCATCAATGAATCTTTAATAAATGTAACTCATATCAGACACCATTCTCTTTGTTATTAAAAAACAAAAAAAATCATGCAATAACACTGTTAATTGAAAAACGGCGCAATTACAAGAAATTATGCAATTTTCACAGATTTAATAGAATTCACTGATAATGGCCACCATTGTGTGCCGAAACGTTTGAAGCGATTTACACTGAACCTCGTTTATATACGCTTACACCTATATCCTCCAGCGTTTATATCCCTGCCATAGCTTCATTTATGTCCACTTGGCATCCACCACTTCGCAGTATCACGTGACTAACCGAACCAATCTGCTATTGTTTTTCTGTCCTTTTCTATCTTAATTATTGCGCAGTGCGACAAACTCCCCTCCGCTGAAGAGCAGTGGAGGGATCCTCTCTCGGGAGGATACATATAAGTGAACGTTTACGTTCTAAGAGGGTGGATTTAAACGCGGTTCCAGTGTAATTAATTTTAATTCAGTTGACCCCAAAATCCAATAAAGTACATCATTATTTTCTACGAAATTTATTATTAAGGGTCAAAACAACCCCGCAGCGATTATTCTAATGTTACACCAAATGACGCAGACACGTTAAAAAAAGGTTACAAGAAGAATTGCAAACTAAAATAAATAATTGCACGGTACACGCATAACTCTGGTAATTCCAATCATATTGTATTACTCAGCTAAAATCATACGGGTTGGCTATTTTATGCATTCCATTATTATAACATACTTGTATTATAGCCAGATCACGCATATTTCGGTACCTTTATATTTCATATTTCGGTACATTCATTCAATCTCTCCAATATCGTTTTGTGCTGGCTCGTAGCGTCACGCACACATAGCAGCGTTAGGTGCCAACGCAAATCTTGGACAAAAATCCATTCACTTGCTTTCAATGGGTTTCGACGTTGTTTGAATAGCATATGTCACTGGAATTCCAGATTGTCGCCGATGGGTTTCTAGCAGAATTTCAGCCGTTATTATTTTTTTGACGTACTTATAAGCCACAAAAGCCTTTACAATATCTAAAACTAAAGTAGCAAAAGGAATCTAGCAGCCTTGCGTAAGATTTTTTTTAATCTCTTAATAATTTATTAATTTATAAATCAGGTAACATATGGCAGCCTCACCTCAAAAGTCGCTCTGAATCAAAAAGAGGTAAACCGATTGAACATAACATTGTTTGAAATGGAAATTGTCGTACATTGTAGATTCGAAGCAATTCGAGAAACTGACCGATTCATATAACTGCATACCAGTTTAGTTTTAAAAATCTAAATCTGCATATGACAGATACGCAATTCACGGAGTCTCCGTTTCAATGAGTTCTTTTTTATTAAATATCCTAAATCGTATTCCTAAGTTATAGCCTTGATGGCTAAACCTTTCATATCAGTTGCAAGATCCACCTATATTGGAATTGATGTCATAATGCAATCTAGAACCTTGTAGCATCAAAATGACTTATTATCAATAAATGTTCATTTTGTAAATTCTTGATGAAAATCAGGTAGAATTAGAGAAAAAATAAATTTACATACTACAATTAAAGCCTTTTAAAGTTTTCTATGGAGCCCGACCAGGAAAACAATTTGTTATATGAATGTAATTTGGAGTCATACTTTTTAACGGTCACTTGAACTCCTAAAAAATTTAGAGTTCGTTGTGTGTTACTAGGTAAAATTTATATGCCCCTTGAAGCACAAACACTTTATCCTTCACTTTTCACTAAAAACAACTTATTAATAGAATATTTATCCCTAATTCAAAAGTAACGAGTATCACACGGAACGCGTGATCAAAGTTACTAACGTCGCATCAGATTATGTCAGGTGGCGCAAAAATTGGGATGATCCAACCATACTTTAGAGTTTGGACGGCTGATTCTTGGCAAAATTAAATTCTTAAGTCAAACCTACTACTTTTAAAATACTAGAATTAGTGTATATTCTATTTGTATGGTTCGAAAATCCTCAAGCATTTCTTTCAGTGTATGGTACAGCCAACTAGATGCTGTATAGAGTACACATTGGTCAATTTCTGTTTAAACAATTTTTTAAAACAATTGTATTATTTATTCATAAAAAAATTATAAAATCATTTTTAACATGGCTAAGGAAAAATAAAACTTTTTTGTGTCTTGCACTTTTTCGTACGACGAACCGTTTGCAATGTACAGCGTTATAAACAAATGATTTTTTAACAAATTTGTCATATTCGCACAGTGTTGCCTCATAATCTATTGCTCAGAAGGAAAAAAGAAATCTTGCGACCGAGTAAAAATTTCACTCCTTACATTGTTGCTAAAAAGTTACTATTTTTAAGAGGAAATCGTTTAGACTTCATTTAAAAATAAACAATCATCCAGATCAAACAGTGGCATAATATTGCTTTAAATGGTTGCGAAAGCTTTATCTAGCATTATTAACATAATTGCTTATTCAGAATTTCTTTTTCTAAATTTTGTATAACAACTGATATAAATAATTACCCTAAATAACCAGAATTGACTCACATTTTTTTTTATTAGTCCTTGACATATAATTAAACTTTTCACTCTTGTGATATTTTCTCGTACAATGAGCGATTATTTATGCTCGGCCTTATAAATAATGTATTTTTTATAAATATGCGCTCCCCTAAAAGCCACAATTTTCAAGTTATTACCTTTTTTTATATTCTTAATTTTACCATAAAGAATGTAATTATCTTGGGTAGCATTTTCGATATCTCACCCTTTTTCTTTGTAACTATTGTTATTAAGAAAAACGCCCGATTAAGAAGACGGATTTTCTGCTAATTTTTGTATTAATCTGTGGAGCAAAATAAAACGTTTCACTCTCGTGGTATTTTCTCGTACTACGGGCTATTACTTATTTATGGCCTTACAAACAATGTATTTTTTATAAACATACCCTCCCCTAAGAGCCACAAGTTTCAAGTTATTAGCGATAACCCTTTTTTTATATCCTTAATTTTACCATAAACAATATAATTATCTTGGGTAGCATTTTTGATATCTACGCCTTATTGTTTGTAACTATTGTTATTAACAAAACCGCTCATTTATGAAAATAAATTTTTTCTTAAGTTTCTTATTAATCTATGACACAAAATTAAAAATTTCGCTCTTGTGATATTTTTTCGTACGACCAGCCATTATTTATTCACGGCCCTATAAACAATGTATTTTTTATAAACATGCCCTCCCCTAAAAGCCACAATTTTCAAGTTATCAGCGGTTACCTTTTCTATATCCTTGACTTTACCATAAACAATATAATTATTTTGGGTAGCAATTTTGATACCTGCGCCTTATTGTTAACTATTGTTATTAACAAACCCGCTCAATTATGAAAAACAGTTTTCTCTTCAATTTTTATTAATCTAAGGCACAAATAAAAATTTTCTGGTGATATTTTTCCGTACAACCAACCATTATTTATTTATGGTCTCATAAACAATGTATTTTTTATAAACATATACCTTCCCCTAGAAGCCACAATTTTCAACTCATGAGCGATTACCATTTTTTATATCCTTAATTTTACCATAAACAATATAATTATCCTGGGTAGCAAATTAAAAAAATTAATATAAATTAAATCGCACAAATGAAATTTTTCATTTTTACATTTAAATCTGAAATTTTCAGGAAATGTTCGCAGAAAATTCGAACTGTTCGTAAAAACTTCGAAATTTATCCATAAATTTCTCAAAGAAATAACTATTCAATCTTTCATTTTTTATCTTGTATGCGGGACCTAACTATACAAGTTCGTGACTTTCTTACGAATAAATTTTTTCCGTGTAACTTAATCATACCAAGTGTTAGCTTTAGTATCTGTTCTCCTTCTCCTACCTACATATATATACTACATATACTCCTGAGAGTAAAAGTGACGAGAGAAGGAAATGTAAATTATTAAATGAAACCTGAAAAACATGAAATCTGAAACAAAACCCAACAAGTCTAAAAGCATCTTTATTATTTGTTAAGGTAGTTATAGTGCCAAAAGTACGATATTTGAAAAAATCATTTTTCTATGATTTTAAGAATCAGAATATTATAACTGGTATAATGTCAAATAAAAAACATTATTTTTTATGAAAAATGTTAAAATTCAAAACAAAAAAAAACATTCGTCGCTTCTTACCAAATATTGACAAATGATTGCATTTTAATAAATGACAGCTAATTTTTTCCGAGAAAATATTCTCTACAACTCTAAAGCTTCCAATTTAGAAAGTAAATTTTTCTACGGATGAAATCGTTAGAAAAATTTTTGTTAAATAAACATTTTTTAACAAATAATTATATTTGAAGATTATTAAGTTATTTTTTAAATTGGAAATTTGGTAAGAAGCAACGGTCAGAAAAAATTTGAATGCAAAAAACATGGCTAAAATTAATGTTTTTTTTGGTGAACTTTAACATTTTTCAAAAAAATAATTTTTTAATTATTTTAAATGACATCAGTTATAATATTTGGATTCCACAAATCATAGAAAAACTGTTTTTTTTAAGATATCTGACTTTTGGCACGACAACTGCCTTCAGAGTAAGATGCCTTATGCATGTACAGTAATACAAGATGGTGAATTTTAAATGTAGATGAATTTCATTTTTGCATTCAATTAAGTAAGTCACATAAATTGAGCTATAAAGTACATTTTACGTACAAAAAGCAGTCATACGTACATAAAGTCATGTTATAATCATTAGTGGACTTTCAACTGGCGAATAATCCTTTTGGTTACTTGTGAAAGTCAACCGCCTTTTTTTTACTAAAATTCATCATTACTGTGTGATTGTCAATGTTTGAGAGTAAAGCGTTACATCTAACACGTTACCAGAAAAGTTACTTTTTTTAGTAACGGTAACGGTAACGCAATATTTAAAAAAAATAGTAACGTTAACGGTAACGGGTTACAGTTTTCTGGTAACACTATACTGGCCGTTACTTCATAAAATGTTTAAATATGTTCAGCATTACATTAAATGTTTTAATATCCAGAAAAACAATCAGATGATGTATTTTCTTACTTCCTTGTACACATTTCCTTATCTAAAGAAATTATTCATCCAGTACGATAGGGGATTACCGAACAGTGCATCTGTTTAGCGAGTGTTCAGTAAGGTGATCCAAAAAAAATATTTTTTCTTAATTTTTATAAATACCGGCCGGAAGTTTTTTCGAATCTACAAAAAAATAAATCCATAAAAAATATATTTAGAGGTGCCGCAAGCCCTATATGAAGTTGAAAAAGTATTTCACATAAAAAAAAGACGTTTTGGTAGATTTTATTCAGAATCTTTAATATTATCTGAATCGATTTGAAACTCAACATCTCTCTTTACAATTAGAAATTAGACAATTGCTGTCTTTCAGACACCTCACCGAAGTCTCTCAGTAACTTATTCAAAAGAAAGTTGTATTCAATATGATCCGTGCAGAAAATTTGAAACATACTTCAAATATCTGTTTTATACCAGCAAAATATATTCGCAAAAAAAGGGATTATTTAAAATATAATTTTCTCTAATGTTTATTTATGATTTTTTAAATAACTAAGACGGCGAAAAAAAGTTAAAGATTTTAGAACAAACCATAACTTTCTAGAACTTATCTAAGAGATGATTGTTATAAACAATATTAAATTGTTTAAAGAATATTTTTGTTAACTTTGATTTATTTTTACCTCATTATGTGAAAAAAGGATAGAAAGGTATAAGTTGTCGAAAAACGCAACTATCAGGCATTATTATAGATGAAGACAGTCATGAACAACAATAATTTGGTTAAACAATTGTTTTTGCTTAATCTTATTAATTATTAAGCCACTTCTAATGAAAAATAGACAAACAGTTAAAATATTCAGGAACCAAGTAATGAGCGGTCCTTACCTCAACCTAAAAAAATTTACTCTAGGATAGAAGCCTCACGCATAGTTTCGAGTCACTAGTATCCTCCAGTCAGATATAGGGTGCAGTGAAAGTGCAGTCTAATTTATAATTTTTATACTAAACAAACGGTTTTGCATAGAACAATCTGTATATTTCTATTAAAACCTCCGTGATAATTTCTTTTAACATTTTTTCATTGAAAGGTACACTCTTCCCCTTTAATTTCCTTTTTGAACCGTTCAATTTCATTCATTTGTCTGTCAGTTATGAATTTTTGAAGAAAAAAAAAACTATTTTTTCTATGAGTTTATTTGTTTATTGTTAATTGTATCATCAATAATTTAAAAAAAACCTACCGTTAAGTGAAGGTTTAAACAAGAAACATAAATTTTTTCAGATTTTTAGGAACATGTTTTCGATTTTTTAAGCATCGGGTCGAATCGATCCTCCCCCCTCCCTTCGGTTATGTGGTGCGAAAAAAGCACTACAGTTGACAGGCTAATTTTGAAGACAAATGTTGAATTCGAACTTGATTCAGCTAATATTGAGGATTTTCTGAATAAAAAAATCAGTTTTATTGAAAGCCTTAAGTAGACTGTAGCTTAGATTTCTGGACCTAATAAAAGTTTAAATAAAAGACATCTTATAGAAAAATTCAGTCTTTTTCATATTACTTTACCTAACTGTAAATATAATTTTGAGTTTTATTAAGAATTGCAATGAAATGTACCAAATTCTTTAGATTATTTTTGGACATGCAAATAATGTTAAATATTTAATAAAAAAAGTAACAGCAAGGTAACGTGTTACTTTTTTCAGTAACGGTAACAGTAACGCGTTACATTTAGGTAGTAACGTGTCAAACACTGATGACTGCATACTTACAAACACTTTGACATCATATTACTATATTATTTAACACTGGAAAACTCAAGAAACGAAATAAATGCATGCCACAAATCCCGCAAGTCTTGCTTTTTTGTCAACGCTCACAAAAGCATCGAATTGATCTTGAAGATCAAAACCAAAACCATTTAATTCACTCTCCGCCGTGCTCTCTACATTTTTTCACTCTACATACATATACAAAATATCAAAAAGTGGTTTAAAGTAATTAAAAGTTTGTGCAAAACGAAAAACATGATGCTAAACGTCACTCCCTCTCAAGATACTTTTCGGGTGTCAGGCGTCTTCGCTCGCCTTTTCAGAAGAAGACGTGACGCAGCCACTTCTGATTGACAATCCTAGAGTGTTGATTTTATTATAGTGATAGTGAGTCTAAGACACCTGTGGATATTAAAACAGTCTATAAAATAAAATTATGGTTTGCCTGACTATGAAGAAAAAATTATGGATGATACTCGGTCCTATCTAGGAGAACAATCTGACCATCTCAATTTTGACACTCCATGTTTGACTACACTACACGGAGAAAAATAGATATTAAAAACTTTGATATTTAACCATACTACATGGATATTATGGCATAATATCTAATATCTTATATTTTCTATTCAACATACAAGATATTCAAGGGCAATATCTGTTTATATTAGAAGTATAAAACGTGTGATATTAACTGTTAATATCTAAGATATTAAGAAAACGAAATTTTATCAAAGCAATGTCGTTGACGTGTGGCGTGGCGAGAAAAGACTTTAGCCCCGCTTTGTCTGTATCTTGAGCGTTCGTTGTCTGTGTTGTGCTTTTTCGGGTATGTAATGCGCTATAAGCTTTGGAGGAAATTGGATTAATTGTTTTTGTATATATAATAATTTTTTAAGAAAATAAGGACTCAGTTGCAGGCATCTTTCATATCAACCTTGAAAAGTGCGGTATCCGTTCTACACGAAAATTGCATAATTATGAAAAAAGGCCAATGCTTGAAGATTTGGATATCAAAAACAGAGTACTACGTTATAAAATCCTTTTGCAATTTATAGAAAATGGCATGCTTTACAGGAAATTTTTGCACAATCACAAACTATTTTTTCAATATCTTAGATTCTACTCTTGAAAATCTTGGATATTGTCAGTGAAAATCTTCTTTTTAATATCGACGGATTCTCTACTTCAATATCTAGATTTTAGTCCAATAGCTAAATCGCTAATATATAAACTCATAATATTTAGACAGCCTGTGCTAATATATATTTTTCTAGGTGTATTCATTTGTCTTCGTCAAGATACATAGAAGAACTGGGATCTGAAATAGATGTTTTGCCTAAAGTTTTATTCATTTTTTGTTGGCATTTTCACTAATAATTAACATCGTGATCCATAAAATATGAAAACTGCTGCATAAATAAAAATTATCGATGGTCAATATCATAAATGGCTTCTGTTTCTTCCGCATAACAAGACACTCTAGTCTCGCCGAAGATATTTTTGAAAAGCAAGTGGGTGATGACCTTCTGAAAGTTTAAACCGCTTAACCCTGCAATTTGTTTTTTGTCTCTCTTGTAAAATTTAATTTTTGTGGCTTTCGGCTCTGCGCAACTAAATGGAAGATATGAAACGACATAAAATTTATGCAATACACTTCGAAATATTAGTATACATTATAAATCGTAGATCAATTCAATATTATTGCCAGGTTTAAAAGAAATAAATGTTGAAAAGTAATTACTTAACTGGAAAAAGAGAATCATGTGAAGAAGTCTAGGAAGAAGTCTTAATTCAGACCAATTGTTAATTGAGACTAAAGCACGACTAAAGCAACCACGTCGATCATAAAATTTTACCTAATTGGTGTAAACGGTCTAAATAATGAGAGACAAGTACTTCGTAAGATCGCTGACACGATTTGGAAGAAGTGCTAATATTTTAACCAATTTGTGTTTCTTTGACAACTTGTTAGAAAATGTGTACAGTAATATAAATGCGCGAAAAACTATACTCACAAGGTTTAGCACCTACTGGCAGCGACAAAAATGATACTATAATACCTATTAGTAGTTAGTGCGAGAAGCAACTTAGTTTCGGATTATTGTAAAGCTGCTAAAAAACACCTTACCTATAGAATGACTGCCTCCATCCGAGTAAAATCAAGCCCAAAACTGCTTAACTTTGGGGTTCGAATGAGCAATCTTTAACAATGCCATACATACGAGTATATCCAAGTGGATACAATTAAATTTATCTCGATTAAATACATACACAGATAAATATTAAATATATATAAATATAAATATATAAACATTGTTAAAGGTGCTAAACCTATATATATATTTCCGGGACATGAACATAGTGTCACGAGATAGAGTATATATTGAAGTATGATTCCCCATCGAAACATAAAAATTGACACTTTTTACCTTTGTTTACAAAAATGCGAGTATCTTCTAAATTAAGATGAACAAAATTTTAATAATTAAAATTACGTAAGAGAAGATACAGAAGAGCCCTTTTTTTAAAAAAATATGACTACGCCATTGAGTTCATCCTTCCGTTGGATTCCCCCTTTCGTTTTTTTAACAATTTACATACTACCTTTGCATCCCTATGATCTATATCTTAATGGAAACATTCAAAATTGTCATAATTCATAATAAAAATTTTATGATTTCAAACAATTAGCTTTGACAATTAAATAGAATATTTATTAAATTTTAATTAAAAGTATCCAAAATTTCCTGTACATTTTGAAGCTTTCAAACTTACAGTACTAAGTAGCGTTACATTTGAGCAAGAAATACCAAAAATGAACAAGAACGGGAAAGATTGTAGTTGTTTTTAATGAAATCTCGTCTCACTTTATCTTATATTAGTGAGATGTGGATTTGTGATAAATTATACATTTTTTAAATAATAATTCAAAATATTTTTAAATTATTTGAAATTCTATAGGTACATGAAGCTAATAAGTTTTATATTATTCCTATCAGAGGTTCGACAACTAGCACCTAATTTATTACCATACGTAATAATAATGAAATATTATCAAAGATATCTTGCAATTTCATTCCTCCAAACTTTAAGTAATATATACCTTGTGGAAAATTATCTTAGCAGCCTGGTTACAAGTACAGGCCAAGTCTGGATTTATCTAGACTGTCTAGTCTGGAAGATCTGATCTGACCCAGGTCTGGCACTGACCAAAAAAAGTTGCAAGTTCGATCAGTCAATTTTTTTGACATATTTCAAAAAGGTGATGACGTCAAAATTTGAAGTACGAATTACGCTTTGACTCTGACCTCTCTGACACATTGCTAGTTTTTGTCATTCAAGCGTTACAAACTGTCAGCCAGCCAATTACTCGTGACTGACCACCAGCCAATACTCGTGGCTGACCAGCCCGTAACTAGCGGCTGACCAGTCCATATCTAGCAGCTGAACAGACGGCCTGGCTTGCGGCTAGCCAGAAAAAACGCTAAACTTTTGGCCAGAATCAGTTTAGACCGTCTGGTCAGCGCCAAGGCTGGAAATCAGACGTTCTGGTCTGGACCAGGACATCACCAGAACATTTGTCCGCACGGGATTATACTTTCATCAACTTTCATTGACATTTGACACTAGATGACATTTACGTCAATGGCGCTTGAACCGATAAATCGGGCGAGGACCGAAATGAGATGAGGCGATAATTTTTATTGCTACGCAAAAAAATCCGGGCATTTTTTTCGAAGTATATACACTGTCGGTACCGGTAAAAGAATTGTGGGTACTGGTGAAAAAATTAGCGTTACCGTCAATTCTTTAACCTATTTTTTAATTGAAACTTTTTGTTACGACACGCTGGAACGTCAAGTGAGACTCCAACAAGATGGTGGACCGAGAGCGCGTATTCATGGAATTCGTGAAGCTTAAGGCATTTATCTCCGAATTCATGGAATTCACGGAATTTATGGAATACAAGGAATACAAGAAATTCACGGAATTGATGGATTTCACGGAATTAATGGAATTTAAGGAATTCAGGGAAATCACGGAGTTGGTGGAATTCAAGGAATTCATAGAATTTAAGGAATTTAAGGAATCCAAGGGATTCATGGAATTCCTTTATATCGTGGAATTGCAAGAATTCGAGTAATTCCATGAATACTTTGAATTCCTTATTCCAACAGTAAATTAAATACCCCTTTCCAACACTTCTGAGAGATGGGAATGCACCCCTGTGACTGGTCACAGAAATAATGTTGGTGGAACTTCTATCCCTATATCTCTCTAATTCGTCTTCTATGATCAGTCACAGAAATAAGTTCTGCTTGCCCTTAACTTGTTATAATGCTTTTAGTCCGAGACGTGACGACAATTTTTTTTCTAGTACCGGCTTTCTATATACAACCTTTTCTTTTTACCAAAAACGAGTAGTAATACTGGCTTCAGATGACTCGAGTATGTGAAACTCACATACCACTTTCCCTGCCTGACACTTTTGTCACAAACTGGAAGTGAGGATTCCCAATCAATGAAATAATTTGATTACAGAAATGCCAAGGATTATAGTAATAGAATAATTTAATAATCCTATGAGAACAATTTTAAGATTCGTTTCAAGCGATCTTCGAAGAAGACTATTTTGAAACATTGGTTCATTATAATTCCAAATTTCCAGAACAAATCTACATGTGCGAGGGACTAGTTTCTTTCTGTTCTTGAGTAAAATAAAAATATATTTTTATTAGGTATAAAATATGAACCTGATACGTAGTAGGTACATTTTGCAGCATAAATGTTCGAACCAAATAAAGTTATTGAATTATTCTGATACTATGCATGTTGGCATCCCATGCAGAAATTTCCCCATCTTGCCCTATTTAAAGTTGGGTTCTGATGGGGCCCCTTTCAGAATATCTAGTTTAGAAAAAATAGGTTGGGGCCCCTATCAGAATATCTGGTCTACAAAAAACTGATGGCCTGCCTAAAATATTAATTTGAAGGTTTTTGAAGGTTTCAGTATGCAGAAACAATGTTTTATGAGTATTGAAAGACTTTTTTCTCGAAAACTTTATTTAGGGCACAAATAAATATTTTCTTCAGGGCCAGGTAGGTATGCTTCAGCCGCTCCCTGTCATCTTTATGAAAAATTGTCATTCTTTTTTCATTGTCATTCTTAACGTTGTAACATGGTCTAACCCCCATAAGATCAAGTTACACGAGAGTTAAAAAAATTCTTCAGTAAAAAATTGTGAAAGTTCACGATCAAACTTCAAAGTTCCCTCGTTAAAAATTTCAAATGTTTATAAACAATTACATTTCCTGTCATTGTAAAAAGTTGTGAAGTAGTCAATAATTAAAAAAAAAAAAAATTATTTTATTGGTATTCCTCTTAACAGTTTGTATATTTTACATTTGCATAATGTCATATGTAATTAATATTTAATTAGAGAAAGAGAGTTTAAAATTTGGTGTTTTAACTTTTTTAAGCTGTAGGTTATGAGGATGACGTTTTCATCGAATATAAACTTGTCGGTTTAGCGCAATGGTTAAAGAATCCCGACTGCTAGGCGATAGATTTAGGTATAGCTGTGGGTATTCAATATCCCTTAGCGTTAAAATTTTTTTTTGTAACATAATGTTTGTAATATATGTATTCACTCTAAACAGGACCATTAATATTTAAGTCAAAATACTCGCAATCAATAATTATTTATTTTTAAATACCTTTTTTGTCATATCGCTAGTGTAGAGCAGTATTGGGTATTAAAATTAACGAAAATGTTCAAATAAAATTTAAATTTTTCAAATCATAAATGATATTCGGATGATATACAGTTCGTATGAGGATGAACGGATAAAAGTACCATTGCCAGTAACGTGACAGTACCCTGTAGGAGACTCGCAGGTTCCCTTCCCATTAATTGGGTTGCAGGCGGACTGAACCCACATGGACCCTACTAGAAAATCCAATAAGGCCCCCATAGCCTCAGAGTTATGTTCTATTTGGGTCTCCGCCTAGTTTCTCCCACTTTACCCCAGCTAGATATAGGGAAAACTAATCAGTGCCCTACTAGGGCTTTTTAGACATTTCTACACGGGATTTTGGTAAATGAAAAATTGAATTTAGAAACTTTCTTATATCATAATGAAAAAGAGTTAACACTTTTTTAATTTTGACACTTCATTTCATTTTTTTATCGCATATTTTGTCTATGAAGTCAAAAGTGATTCAATTGATTATACTTTAACTATTTACTCAGCAAAGTATCTAGGCTCACCGAAAATATTTGAATTATGCTCGTCGAATTTCGGTGCATATTTTCAACCATTCTCAGTTCTCCTGCGCTAACCGATAGTATGTTTTTTAAGGTCACAAAATTTCGGAGAACCGTTACACACGGCCTTTTTCAGTAAATTTTTACCCACTATTAAAATTCCACTCAATAATCAGTGCAATCCACTGATTCATCAGTTAAAACAGAGATTTTCTAATACAATCGACACAAAACTATGGGAGACAATAACTTTCATGATCATTGTATTATCAGAATTTTGTCCTGCAAGTTACCCAAAAGTATCGTATAGTCGGAGTTGGAATACTTTTCATTAGGAAAAGTATGTTTTCTTTCAACCAAACACTTTGGTGCGAAATCAATTACGGAAGATCCATATGCCATCAGCCAATAGTTTTACTTTTTATCTTTTAATAAGTTCTTTTATATGATAAAAAAAATATTTCATGAGGAGACATCAAAATGATAAAAGGACAACTCATCAAGTGCATGTAAGTATACAATTACTCAACTACAGTAATGAGACTGTTTTTAAAAGCCTCGGTTATGTAAGAAACGTTAGAAGTGCGTGACGCAAACTAGTTATAAGTAGATAGAAAAGAAAGGTAAAAGAACAAACCATTAGCGCGTGAATCCTCGTGTGTGGACTGAAAACTGTTGTGGTGCTGAATTTGGAAGCCGTAGGCCGGAAGCCAGGGATTCAGTCCGTTCACCAGGTCCATGTCCGGTCCCATCATGAAGTTCGGGGGGGATTCCTCGTCAACACTAACATCATCCCGACGAAAGCTGATCGTCGACGTCGCCTCGCTCATCTCCGTCGGGAGCACCTCGTGATCCTGACTTTTTTCGTTTCTCGGTCATTAACCGCTCCGGCGAACTGTGAACCCCCTTTCCGCCTTTCCTCGAGGGGCTTCATGAGCTCTTTCCAGAGGTATCCGAGGCACCCAGCCCTCTTCATCGACAGATCGGTAAACCAGAACCAGCCCATTTTAAATTCAAATAAAAAACCTTTCACCGACGCAACGACGAAACGATTCTAGCTTCGGAAAAACAGGGAACACAGAAAATCTGAATCTGTTTCGCCATGGTGTCGAGTCGAGGTATGCAAGGTCAGGGGCGAATTGGGGAATTTCCGGGCCCCGAAAAGTTACTGTTAAATCATTACTATAATACTATTTCTTATATTTATTTGAATCGACAAAACGATATATTTTTAAAGAGAAAAACCTCCACTTTTTTCCGAGTTTATCTAGTAGAAACTTTTTTTATGAATTCCTTTAAACGAAAAGAAGTGTGTAAACAATCCTATTTTTTATCATCGGAAACTTTTCCTCGTTCAGAATTACCCTGGAAAAATGTAAAATACCTATCCATTAAAAATAGTAAGATCCTCTATAAACTTGTTTATCGCCGAAGAAGAAAGACTGAGTTTTTATTTACCGTTTAAAATTTTTTTAAACAATATCCAGAACACGTAAACCAGAAAAAATTTTCAACATCGATAAAATAACAGTTGCATTAGTTTTTGTTCGGTCAAGAGACTCTTGTATTTCCGAAAGAAAAAGATGTAATAATTTAGATTTTTGAAGTCTTTGTGTTTGTGATCTTTTTCGAAAAGTTTAAAGTGATTATAATTTACCAAAGGGAAGATAGTTATTTGTAATACAAGTGTGAAAAATAGGTGATTGCTTACGAAAATGTAATTCTCAGCATGAGTCGGAATGCGATCATCAATTAGTTTTCCGGATGTTTGAATGATAAGAAAAAATACAGAAAATTACTTATCAGAACTTTATTTATATATCCGATCGTTATCAGACTGAGATCAAACTTTAATTAACATTCTTCTTGAATTGGAAAGTAATTAATAATTCACATGATATGAAAGTCGATAATTAAAATTAATGAAGAGGTCAACGGTATTCACTTCCATGAATAATTAAAAATTGTAAATAAGTTTCTTATGATTCACCTACAACAAGAAATTTTTTAACTGGCTTACAAGATGAAATATTCAATAAATAAATAAAAAATCTTATGAAGCAGTCCAATCCAAGAACTTCAATTTAATAATCAGCGATAAGAAAATGCGTTTTACACAATGATTTTCTTTGTATTTAATTACAATTACGGAATTTCCTATCAAAGATTCGTATTCAGACTAAAGTGCACATCAGTTTGATAAATTCTGTAATGCTATATTATAATGCAATATGCACGTGCCGATGTAGCAATGTGGTTCACTTTATATTTATAACATAAAGAAGATTCTTGTCTGGCAGTGATGGAATTGTCCTTGATTTGAGATCAAATGAAAACGCGTTGGATGTTCGATTCATGTCTGCCCACAAACAAGAAACGATATTCCTAACTTCAAATGGAACTAAAACGAGGAATTCATTACTCTTCAAATTCTGGTGTACAACAACCCTTCTTCAAATCTTCGAAATTTTCGTCAAATATTTTTAAATCGTTTGCAATTTTTTGAAATCTTTCAAATTTTTCTGAAATTTTTGGAAACCCTTGAGATCGTTTTGATATTTTTCAAAATCTTTCAAACCTTGAAAAACTATGTGAACTCTTTGAAATCATTGTGAAATATATTGAAATCTCTGAAATCTGGAAATCTGGTTTACGCTCATAAGTGGAGTAAACAAGCCCTCAAATTAAAATGATGTAAAAATAAAAAATTAAATTTTTTATAATACTACAATAAAAAAAACACCACAAAAAATTCTAAAATACAAAGATAAATCAGAAATTTCAATAAGGATTCCAGTAACCATAGTCAGTCAATATTTAAAAGTACTAGCTAATTTATATTTAACGAAAATAACAATAATGACAACAAAACTATTATTGTTCTCTAGAATTTTGTGAAATATTGTCATATGGGCTACATTTGCTAGCTTATAGATTTTTGATTTTGAAACGAAACCAAGGTGTAAAAGTTATTATACAGTTTATATAATTATATAGTGGACAAATCACTGATATTTTGCATTTGTTCTATACAGAAAAATGTATAAAACAAATGAAAAATAAGAGCGTCTTCTTCACTATAATAAACAAACTCTATAGTATAAATTTGTCACCTACTCAGGCAGTGATTGACCGCTCAAATACCGACATATGGACATAATATAAGGTTAGAAAACTTACTGTCCTGTATTTTTAATTACTAGTTTAAATTAAAATCCAAAAAAATTAAGGCAAAATGTAAGGTGAAAAGTAAAAAAATAATTATATTGTACAAGAAAACAATCTTAAACCCGACAACTTTTCGCATATTTCAACAATTTAAACGAGGTGGCCAATCATTGGCCAATGGACAACCATTTTTACCGATTACCCTACTTTGTGGATGGTAGAAGAAAAATATTAGTTCTCTAAATTAAAGTAATAGAAGCTGAATTTTTTCAGATAGAGATTAGATTTTATTTTGTATTTCATAATAAAAAATTAAACTAATCAAACTTTGCTGAATTTTTTAGATACCTACACTACCGTGCAAAAGTATAAGGACACGTCTTTTTTGATGACTGAAAAAGGTCACTTAATTTCGATTATGTCAGAGCTGACATTTTTTCTCTTTGAAGGGTTAAATGCTTTCAAAATTATGTGCAAAACCAGCCTAGGATCAAGCCAATTTGTCTATTTCTTAAGTAGATATTGACAAAATAGTGTAAATTTCAATGTTTTCTTACATTTTCAATAACTTCCGCAATAATCGATATTTTTAATTTTTGTTGGGCTTATTTTAAAGCTATTTTTCCACAGTAACGCAAAAGCTTATGAACGTAAATCTAAAAAATGTCCTATCGCAGTGCGAGGACTTAAGCTAGATTTCCACAGTATCACAAGAGCGTTCTGAGCGTAAATCTAAAATATATTCCTATCACTGTGCACGAACTTTAGGATGTTCTATGCTAATAAGCTGTTATGATATTGTGTATAAGTAGCTTTAAAATAAGCTGAAGGACATTAAAAAATATTGATTATTGCGGAAGTTATTGCACATGTAAACAAACATTGATATTTACACTATTTTTTCAATATCTACTCAAAAAATAGACAAATTGGCTTCATCCTAGGCTCATTTTGTAGAAAATTTTGAGAGCATTCAACCATTTAGAGAAAAGAAATTTTAGCTCTGACATAATAGAAATTAAGTGAACTTTTTTAGTCATCAAAAAAAGGCGTCCTTATACTTTGGCACGGTAGTGTATAAACTATTATGATAATTAAAATTTTGCTTTCAAATAATTGAGTGGTATTGAATAAAGATTTAACATGTTTTAAATTCGTGTTTATGTTCGCTGTAATTAGAATGGATAGATCTTGCAAAGTAGAATTGACACGTGGTGGTGAGACAGTGCATTCATCGCCAAACGCCAGTGGCTACTCAGGATCTCAAGAAGTCAAAAAAGTGGTATAAAACTTTCCGAAATGCCTTCGATTCTCGAAACCTAACGGATCATTCTTTTTAAACGTTGTCCGAGTAAATTTCACTTGACTCTGCAGAATAAGAAAGATCTCTATCGTTCACTGACCCGAGAAAAGCAGATGTCCAATTATTTTCGCTATGAGGATAAAACTTTATATTGTTACCTCGAAAAGAAGCTCAACTACTGTTTGTACTTTAGACAATGCCTTCCTGATTTAATAGTGAAATTAGGTATTTTTTCAATTATAAAGAAACGGAGGCAGTGGCCGCAAAACTTCCTCTAGACCATTCATTTACACAGTAAAAAAGAATATTTCAAATGACTACATTTTAACCCATTATACTTAAATATTCAGGTTTTCATTTGGAAATTACACAATTTTGAACCTTTCTATGTGAAATTTGCGAATTTAGAATAAATAAATCTGCAGTCATTTAATGAACGCTTTCAATCATTTCAATCTGAAAGTATCCCTTTTATAATCGATTTCAATTTAAGAGTGTGAATGTTTGAACTTATATTTTAAATGTATGTAGTATGTATGTATGCAGTGCGAAATTATTCGCACATATAGATTGGGCAAAAGTGAAGATGATCTAAACTGCTTCTCCAACCTTAATTATGGATTAAAATTACACAAAATTTACGCCTACAGCCAACATAGTGACCAAAACTGTGATGCTTACTATTTTTTAATTTCCAAGACAAAAAACGTCGTGTTGGCACGGAAAAAATGACAAATTCCGGGGTTTTCAGGAACTTTAAAAAAATGCCATTCCTCTTCCATGTTTTGCAGAGCATTTTTTTTAAATTTCATGCCAATTCCAAGTTTTCCAGGCTTTGCAGCAATCCTGCATTTTTAAATAAGTGGTTAGTAGTTATTTCTCAACCGAAATTACAAACGAAATGTTTCACTATTACTGCCGTTCTGAGTAAAAAGGACGTAATGGCCAAATAATCAGCAAACTAGAAATAGTGCTCAAATAATCGTTCATTTATACTGCAAATAATAGTTTAAAAAGAAACTTATAATGCATAGTGTTTTCACATAGTATAAAAATGCATTATTATATTTCGACTCTAATTCCATATGGTTATAAAATGCAATTTTACCGGCGCGACTGTATTTTAACGTGAAAACTTTTCTTACAGTGTATATGAGTAAGGCTTCGACAAGCTCCCTTTTGACTTATAGAACTCAGTTCCGGAGTCTCGACGAAGAAGGGAGTAAATAAGTACGGTAGATGTGCATTTATATACTCCCTTCTTACGTAGAAGTCGGCAGCAAATTCAACGAAAATTGTCCATCTCCTGTAAATGCGCCTGATTTTTGGCATTTAGCTTCTTACCTATACTAACGGGTTTCAAAAATATGTAATATGTTAACAGTATAAAAAAGTCATTTTCCGATTTTTGTCAGTTACGTCCTTTTTAAATGAGGTATTTTCACTTCAACAACCAGAAAAATTCACATCGTTGAGTGCTGACGGGAAAACAATAAACCAAATGCATGGGACAAAACTTTATATTTGTAATATCGCGGTAATGAATAATAATGATCATTTTATTATTTCATTAAATAGTTCTTAGAAAAATTAAAACTATTTTTCAAATACACTTATATAGAAAAAATTACTTTTTACGAAATATTTGAGCAAAAAAGGGCCAAAATGGAGCGAATTCCATGGATTTAGTACATTGTTTTTCCCTCAGCCTTTAACGAAGAGAATTCAGTTGGTGGTTGAACTGAAAACACCTAATAGAACGGGAGTTATTTTCAAATCCTACTTTCAACCACTAACGTAACACCTTCTGTAACCCATGTCACTAAAAAATAATCTAGTCCTAATTGATATGATTAATAAGGACTTACGACCACACCTTTTCTATTCTTTTTTCTTAATGAAGATTTTACATGTTAATATAGAAGGCTATTAAACATGCCAAGTGTATGTGTCCCAGAATTCAAGGAATTATGTGGACACCTTTTAAATTTACTACAAAAACTTAACTCTAATAGAGTTATCATAATATTTGAACAATGTTGAAGCGAATTAACCTGAGAGTAAACTTGCATCTACATAACGGTACCAACTTTGCATCAAGACCTTTGCTTTTATTCCATCTTCTGACATAGAACTCGAAACCACACATTGTGCTCAGCAAGGACCATGCTTTCTTCCTAAAGAGACGAACCACTTCATAAAAAATAACGGTATCTGTATCATTATTCCTACTTTTATTTCTTTCTGCTCAGACTTCACTTCTTCTTCATTCTGAATTTTCGCTTGTACATATTCCTATTAAAAACGTGTTTGACCCACTTTTCAAGAACCGCGCTTACGGTTTTTGCAAAGTCCAGGGGATCGTAAAACCTCCTTAACAACCACCTGTTCTGTTAATTTTTGACAGCTGTCAAACAGCGAGTTCAGCCCTGAATGCAGCTGCATAATGCAAAATGTAAAGAGGGAAAAGTTTACGCTACAAAATTAACAAGGTGGTTGAGGGGGTCAATGAAACCTGTAGATGGAAACAGGATTCGGATTCGGAGATGCTCATCGCGCATGAACACGTCACGTACCATAATTTCCAAATTTTACCGATTAAATTGTGAAAAAATATGCAGCATGATAGTGAATAAAAAAACTAAAAATTAAAAGTCACAAGTTTTTCAATAACTTATAAACTTAAACACGCACGAGATTTACTTGAGACTTTCAGCAGAATTTTGAGATTTCAGTAGAGAAAATACCAGATTAAATTCAGACTTGGTTCAAGTGATCTATGGTAATTTACAGAACTTTGGATGAGACTGATGGGAGTAAACAGTCACGTGAAACTTCATAGATATCTTAGAGATGTCAACGTTTTCGCTAAGTAAGATATTTTCTAAATGTGCTCAGAAATATGTGCGTTTGAGATCTTGAATTGGTCAAAGTAAAACAAGGGATATTGCAAGATAACCCACTTATGCCCCAAGATATCCTGTGGGTATGTTATATGTAGAAAATTACAATATCTTACGCAGGACATTTGATTATCCAATAAATTTCTCAAAAACATCCAAAGATATTATACGGATATTACAGGATTATAGAAATTATATCTCATAATATCTCTCAAATATCCTGCAGATATATCTCTAGGTCCTCTAGGATATCTTGGGATATACCTAAATATTTCGATGATAGTCTGATGATTATACTAGTCCCGTTGAAGTCTCAGTTCAAGTCTCACAATAGTCCGTTCAGGTCTGAGAATGAACAAGGGATATTATGAAAAATAATATTTATAATCCGACTGGCCGAAAACGTCAACATCTCTGGTACATCGTCAGTTGACAAAACTCTATGCATTCAGGTATCCACTGATCTCAATATGACTGTTTGTTTTTTGTCTATTCTGCACGTGTCATTTTCTGTCATGTCAAAAATGAGACGACAATTGTAGTTATTCAATTACTTTGTAATGAAATATTCTCGATGAAAAATTTGTCGATTATTTTCTATTGTCAAAATTTATCAGTCATTAATCTGTTATTTTGCACATCACTAAAAAACGTACAGTTTATTAGCACTTAAAAGGATATACTGATAAAGCGGAAACTTATTTCCAGTGTAGGATATCCTCCGTGGATATCTTTCTTACTTAAATCAAACTTTTATATTTTTTTTCAAATAATGCTGGATTAATGGTACTCAATAAATGTCGAATACATTGATCAATATTGCTATCGACCCCTCGCCATTATTTATTTCCGGATTGAATACAATTATTTACAACAAAAAAAAACTCGAAAGAAAAAGTAAAGATTTTGATTAACAAAGTGTCAATTTTCTACTATTACCGCAGTTTATTTTTGTTTGACTCAACAGATTGATCAATCCGAACTTGTTGGTTGTTTGAACTTGTCATTTAAAACAAAACAAAAAAGCTTGAAAAGTATTCTATGGTTAATATAAATATCTTGAATTTAGAGGTTTTTTATACAGGCCGATAAGGAGGATTATTATTTTATAAATGACTCTGGCCGAGTGGACTTGGAATCCGAGATAATCTTCGGGGCCCGCATAGAAAATATTCCCGAGTGCGACGGCGCGGTGGCGGAGGATACCTGTCAGCGCACATTCCACAATCCCACGATGTGTTCACTCGTTCCACAGCGTTCGAAATGTCTTTCCAGCGTAGCGCCGTGGCGGCGAGTCGAAAGCATCACGTAATTTGCACAAACACCAAAGGAAGATGAAAGCCGGAAGAAATTCAACACTTCACCGTTTCACAGCCTGGCATTGACCTGTGTGGCCTGTGTGGCCCACAACAACAACAACACTTTGAACGGAGAACACATTCTTAGCCCGCGAGTCGCGACCTGCGTTCGCCAGCCAGCTGGAGAGGGGACGGGGTTGAGATTAAATTTCGGATTTTCAAAACTGAGTAAGGTCGCGATGAATGGAAAACAACACGAAAACGAGAACAATGAACGTGACACACGCGAGAAACAGTGAAGACTATAACCGCGGGATAAATAGTAGAACGACGAAACTCTCCGCTTTCGCCTGGTGTGCAGTGTGCAGAGTACCGGCCAATCCCCTCTCCGGATGTGCGCCACGTGGTACCACTAGAACCAATGGGAAGGGACCACTGGCCATGAGCGTAGCTATGATGCGTTCACTTTGAATCAGAACTCCTTTTAAAATTTTTTTTTACTCATTTAAAGGAAGAGCTTTCATTTCATTAAGACTTTCATTGAATTGCAAAGTATCGTGTAGCTGTTAGAGAAAGAAGTGAAAAAGGTGTAAGGGAATGTGTTCTTAATTTATGAAAAAGTTTTTAAAAATATGAAAAGTGGAATTTTAATTTGAAATGTGTCGAAATTAGCCAATGGTAAAAGACGAAATTTGCGCAGGTTCGTTTTTAAATTTCGAGAGCGGTAAAAGGTTTTATCTGGAGAGTTTTAATATTTCCTGCCTGGTGAAGAGGTTTTAAATTGAAAATAAAT
>JAAAKG020206684.1:8576-22964 GCA_010014905.2 Druon quercuslanigerum | reverse complement strand
ATTCCTTATTAATCTTTAGCTGCATAAAACAATATCAACGTGGTGCATTCACAGGAATATAAAAAGTTGATTTTTTTGCCAAAAATTTGCTTATAAACTTATAATTCATAATTAAACTTATTATTATTTATAAATTATTATTAATAATAAACTGATAAACATAATTTAATATGCACAGTTTCAATGTGTAGACTTTAATGTGTGAACTTTAATGTGTAGACTTTAATGTGTAGACTTTAATTTGTAGAGTTGATCGCCAGCGGTTCAATTGTAAAAAATAGCAGTTTCAAAAAACTCAATTTTATTCAAATTTTAATGTAATATAAGCTATATAATTAATTAGAGCCAAGATAATTATTTGTTTTAACAATTTATAATTATTATTAATAATATACCTTTGAAATCATTTGAGGCAAATGTTCATTATTTTTCCATACCTAAAGAGGCGAACCGTAGCTAAAGATTTTTGAAAAACAGACTAAAAGATAAAAATTCCCTGAAAGCCTTAACTATCAGGCATTAAAATATATAAAGATAGTCATAAACAACAATAATTTGCTTAAACAATTATTTATGCTAAATCTAATTAATTATTGAGTCACGAATAAAGAAAAATAGACAAACAGTTGAAAAATTTAGGCAAAACCGCAACATTCTACCAATTACGGAAATAGAATATTATTAACAATAATTATTAATTTTTGAAAGAATTGTTTTTGTTAGCTTGAATTATTTCTTATTTCACTCCAATTAAAAATTGGATTTTAATTTATTTTAATTGAAAACTGGACTGGAAGTAAAATTTAAAAATATTGCAATTTTATAGCATTATTCTAATTTTAATTAAAACAATAATAATAAATTGTTTAAACAATTACTATTGTTAACATTAAAAGACTATCACCTCCCTGTAATTGTAATAATAAACAAAAATTTATTTATTTTTTTAAAAAACCATGATTTTCTAACTAATATATGAGAAAATGTCTAAAAATAAGTTGTTAAAACAATTTATATAAACATTTAATTATAATTATGAAATTTAATTTCAATATAAAAGTTAAAGATTTTTGAAAAAACTGCGAATTTCTAGTACTTATCTAACAAAATATATTTATCAACAATATTAAATTATTTAAAAAAAACTTTTTTTTTAACTTTAATTAATTAATACCTCACCTAGTGAAAAATGACAGAAAGTTGAAAATTTCTAAAAGAGCTGAAAAATTCTACTAATTAAGCAAAAAGAATATTATTAACAATGATAATAAATTTTTTTAATAATTTAAATTAATTATTGCTTCATTCCAATTGAAAATTGAAAAAAAGCCATAAATTAAAAAAAAGCATCCTTCTAGTATTATTCAAATGGAATATTAATAATAATAATAATAAATTGTCTAAACAATTAATTTCCTTGGCTCTAATTATTTGTTTAACTCATTTTAAATAAAAATTGGACTGGAAATGAATTTTTTCTAGTAGCAATTTTGTTATAAACAATATTATAAACAATATTATAAACAATAATTATGCACAATAATAATAAACTTTGACTATTTTACAATTTCTCTAATACTGTTTTTTAAATTACTAAGTCTGCCGATGACCTGAGAATAATTAAACTGATTTTTTATTTAACAAAACTAATATTGAGAAAATATTTAAAAAACTTTTAAAAAACTGAAAAATATTAAAAAAATTGTCAAGCAAAATCTAGAAGATTTGAAGACAATTTTAGGAATCAAAAACTTCGGACTTACCTCTGTTGAAAGAAAAGAGATTTTGATAACGATTGATTATTATTGTTAATAATATTCTCTTAAAATAATGGTAAAAAATTGTCACTAGAAAAAATTCATTTTTAGTACAATGCTAATTTAAAATCTCTTAAACAATTAATTAGAGCCAAGGAAATCAATTGTTTAGACAATGTATTATTATTATAATTATTCCATTTGAATAATGTTAGAAGGATGCGTTTTTTTTAATTTCTAGGATTTTTTCCAATTTTCGATTGGAATAATAAATAATAATTCAATTGAATTAACAAAAATAATTTATTATCATTGTTAATAATATTCTTTTTGCTTGATTGGTAGAATTTTTCGGCTCTTTTAAAAAAATTTAACTGTTTCTCTTTTTTCTCATCCGGCTTGATTTAATAATTAATTAGATTTATCAACAATAATCAACATCAATTTCCGGGAATGTTTAACTTTCTGTCTTTTTTCACTAAGTGAGATAATAATTAATTAAAGTTAAAAGAAAGTTGTTTAAATAATTTAATATTGTTCATAAATATATTTCCTTAGATAATTGCTAGAAATTTGCAGTTTTTTCTAAAATCTTTAACTTTTATATTGAAATCAAATTAAATACTAATAATTTAATGTTTATATAAATTTCTAAACAACTTATTGCTATTAGACATTTTCACATAGATTAGTTAGAAAATCGCAGGTTGTTTGAAAAAATTCTGCATTTCATCCAAATTTTAATTACAGGAAGGTGATAGTCGATTAATGTTAATAAGAGTGATTGTTTAAACAATTTATTATTATTGCTAATAATTATAATTAGAATCATGCTATAAAATTGCTGTATTTTTAAATTTTACTTTTATTTCAGTTTTCGATTAAAATAAGTTCAATAATTAATTAGTGTTAAGAAAACTAATTGCTTGATCCATTTATTATTATTATTATTAACAATTATATTCCATTTGAATACTTATAGAAAGAAACGGTTTTTTCCTAAATTTCTGGCTTTTTGTCCAATTTTCAATTAGAGTAAAATAACAATTAATTCAAGTAAATAAGAATAAGTGTTTAAACAATTTGTAATTATTGTTAATAATATTATCTTTCCGTAATTGGTAGAATGTTGCGGTTTTTCCTAAAATTTTCAACTGTTTGTCTTTTTTTCTTTAGGCTTGATTCAATAATCAATTACATTTAAAAAAAAATTGTTTAAATAAATTATTGTTGTATCTGAATATCTTCATCTATATTAATTTTCTTTGCTTATTAATTATTAATTTGCTTTGCCTTTTTAGGTATGGAAAAATAATGATAATTTGTCTAGAATTATTTAAACGGTATATTATTAATAATAATTATAAATTGTTTAAACAATTAATTTCCTTCTCTCTAGTTATTTCTGCCTAATTTTAATTTTCTGAAAATAATTATAATTTTCCACATTTATTTATAGGACTAAAAATATGCGCAATAAAATTTCCTAAAGGGATGTGTGTTTGAAAAATTGAAATTTGACCTGAAAAAAATATTACCCAGGGACACAGCAAAATATTCACAAAATAGTCAAAAAAAAATCTGGAAGATTTAAAAACAATTTTAGGAATAATTCAAGTCAGTTTGAAAGATATTTAGGAATTGTCAAAAACTTCGAACTATCTCTGTTGAAAGAAAAAGCGATTGTTAAAACAATTGATTATTATTGTTAATAATATTCTCTTAAAATAATGCTACAAAATCGCTACTAGAAAAAATTCATTTCTAGTCTAACGTTAATTTAAAATCTCTTAAACAATTAATTAGAGCCAAGGAAATCAATTGTTTAAAAAATCTATTATCATTATAATCATTTTATTTAAATAATGTTAGAAGGATGCGTTTGTTTTAATTTCTGGGTTTTTTCCAATTTTCAATTGGAATAAGGCAATAATTAATTTAAATTGAATTAAATTATTATCATTGTTAATAATATTCTTTTTGCTTAATTAGTAGAATTTTTCGGTTCTTTTAGAAATTTTTAACTGTTTCTCTTTTTTCTTCATCAGGCTTGATTTAATAATTAATTAGATTTATCATCTATCTACATCAATTTTCGGGAATTTTTTAATTTTTGTCTTTTTTCACTGAGTGAGGTAATAATTAATTAAAGTTAACAAAAAGTTTTTAAAAATAATTTAATATTGTTTATAAATATATTTTCTTAGATAAGTGCTAGAAATTTGCGGTTTTTTACTAAAATCTTTAACTGTCATATTAAAATTAAATTTCATACTGATAATCAAAGTTTTATATTAATTTTTTTAACAATTTATTATTATTGTTCATAGTCATAATTAGAATAATGCTATAAAATTGCAGTATTTCTGAATTTTACTTTTAGTCCAGATTTCAATTAAAATAAGTCAAACAATTAATTAGTGTCAAGAAAATTAATTGCTTACGCAATTTATTATTTTTATTATTAATGATATTTTATTTAAATATTTCTAGAAAAAGCGGTTTTTTCTTAAATTTCTGGCATTCTGTCCAATTTTTAATTAGAATAATGTAACAAATAATTCAAGTTAACAAAAATAATTCATTTGAAAAAAAAATGCTAAATAAACTAAAGTAAAATTAAAATTAAAATAAAGAATTAAATTTTTTAGTAGAAAAAATCAATTTTCAATTTAAAGTTAAGCGGGTGAATTAAAAAAAAATATACCCAAAATCGAAATTTCATTTTAAATTATTCTCACTTCTAAGTTATTCTTTACGTTTCATACATATTTTTAAATAAGAAAAAATCGCAAGGAATTCAATAAAAAGTATTTTAATACTAGAAGTAAATATTGTTGACTAATTATTTATTGTTAGATTGAAAGTCATATAAAATTAGATTTATCTTTGGAATTTTGAAGCCGAAGGAATTATGAATTTTCAACTAAAATGATGTATATTTTACAGGAATATTATAATTTTCCAGGAAAAAATAAATTAAAAAAGAAATAATATTAGTTTAAAAAAAATATCTTTTTTTTTACCAAAAGTACTATTTTCAAACCAAAGACATAACTTTTTAACGAATTGGTTGATATTTTAATTAAAGAAAGAAAATATTCAAGCAAGTAGTTGATTTTTGAACTAAAACAAGTATTGTAAAAAGAGAGCGGAATAGTTTAAAAATGGTTATAAATTTTGAATAAAAATTAATTAAAATTTTATAAAGACATTTATTTTCGCAGAAAATAGTAACATTTTTATGGATTATTTATAAAACTAATAAAGTTATCGCATTTATTTATAGAATGAAAAATATGCGCAATAAAATTTCCTACAGAGATGCATTATTGAAAATATGCTTATGTAAAATATGCTTATGTAAGCTCAAATTAAAAATAAAGTTGCTCTAATTGATCGAGTAAATATGTATTGTACTCTGGAAACAATTCATTCCTTTAGACATGAGAAGCAGAATCGGCTTTTAACTTAATGAGAACACCCAGATCCGTTAATCTATTTCAATCTATTAACAAAATGAACGAGTACATTCTTAATTCGTTGAGCTGAGTTGAAGAGCTTGTTTAAGAATATCCAAGTGAAGTTGAGGGCTTTCAATAAAAAGACAATAGTCTGCACGGCAAGTAGATTGTTTATCGATTAAACAAGCTAGCTAGGGCGCTGACACAAGGTGAATACATTCTTTAAAACGAGTCTCGTTAGGCCAGTCAAAGTTCTTTAGGTCAGAAAAGGCTTCTACAAAAAGAAGAGAGTATCCGCTGACCTGGAAAACCGGGAATTAGCCTGGAATTTTTAGGAGGGAGGGAAAAACCAGCATTTTTTTTTAAATGGAATTTTTTTTATTCTGTCACGCTATTTTTAATGATTTTTAACTCACCCTATTTTTTTCGTGACAAATCGTGACATTTTGTATAACCGCTGCCTCAAAATTTCATGTGTGACTGAAGATGACCACCCGTTTTATTTTGAATTACCAAAGATAAATATAATTTTATATAAATTTCAATCTAACAATAAATAATTAGTTTACACTATTTTGTAATAATATTCGGATATTTTTTATTGAATCTTTTAATAATTTTTTAAAAAGAATATTGCTTAAATTTAACAGACAAATTTTTGATTATAATTTTGGGGATCATTTTTTCAAAATTTAATAGTTTAACTTTGACATGGAAATTAACATTTTCTACTAGAAAATTTAATACTTTATTTTATATTCTATTTTACTTTATTTTATTTTTTACAAATTAATTTTTTTGTAGAAAATCGACTATTTTTTAAAGAAAATAATTTTTTTTTCATAAAAATTCTTCTTCTCAGATGAAAATTCAAGTAACACAGTCAAAAATATTTTCTTTTAGTATTACAATACTTTTTCTTCGATGCTTTGAGCTTTTTTATTTTAAAATATGGATACAATTTAAAGAATAATTTAGAAGCGAAAATAATTTAAATTGACATTTGAAATCGATTGATCAATATTTTAAATAATCCTTTCCTGTCTAACACATGAAGAGACAAATTTTTTAAAAATAATTTTGGGTATATTTTTTCAAAATTGAAAAGTTTGACTTTTAGTTGAAAATTGGCATTTTTTACTACAAATTTTAACACTTCATTTCACTTTTTATTTTACTTTATTTTATTTAGCATTATATTTTTTTCAAATATATTTTTCAGTAGAAAATAGAATTTTTTATTAAAAAATAATTTTTTTCTTTTAAACTTAATTACATTGTTTAAAAATTGTTCTTTTTGGTTGAAAATTCAAGAATTCCAGTTTAACTGTTTAATTAAAAATTTAATAATTTGGTTGAATATTTGCTTTCTTTAATTAAAAAATAAACGATTTCGTTGAAAAATTTAGTGCTTCATTTAAAAATTGTATTTATGGAAAATGAATAAAATTTAATCAGAAAGTCAAACTGTTATTGATTGATAGTTTGTTCTTTCTTGTTGAAAAATCTACCATTATAGCTTTGGATCAAAATTAATCTCGTTTGCCTGAAATAATTTGTTGAAAGTTCACATTTTGTCTTAAGAATTGATTTTCTATGGTGAAAGGTTTTTGGCCGATTTTATGCAGTGTTTTTGAGAAAAAAATCCCATAAAAAATCCAGAAAAATCCATATATAGGTTTTTAGGGTCGTTGACTTAGAATTCGAGGCCCGCTGACCTCCATCATATCAGATTCAAGGTCATTTGAAGGTCAAATTGCAACAAATCCAAAAAAATCCAGAAAATTACATGCATAGGTTCCTGTGGTCGCTAATTTAGAATTGGAGGTCCGCTGACCTCTATCCTATCAGATTCAAGGTCATTTAAAGGTCAAACTGCAAAAAATCCGATAAAAAATCCAGGAAAATACACACATAGGTTTCTGCAGTCGCTGATTGAGAATCGGAGGCCAGATGACCTCTATCTAATCATATTTAAGGTCATTTGAAGGTCAAACTGAAAAAATTCCGATAAAAAAATCCAGAAAAATACATGCATAGGTTTTTGTGGTCACTGATTGCGCATACGAGGTTCGCTTATCTCTATCGTATCAGATTAAATGTCATTCAAAGGTGAAACTGCAAAAAATTTAATAAAAAATCCAGAAAAATACGTGCATAGGGTTCTGGGCCGCTGATTTCGAATCCAAGGTCCGTTGACCTCTATGACATTAGGTTCAAGATGATTAAAAGGTCAAACTAAAAAATATTATAAGAAAATTACAGAAAAATTAATGTATTTTTTTTATATTTTCGTCAAGGTTTTTACAATTTGACCTTATAGTGATCCTGAGTCTGACATGGCAGAGGTCAATAGACCTCGGATTCGAAATCAGCGACCCTAAAAACCTATATATGTATTTTTCTGTATTTTTATCGGACTTTTTGCAGTTTGACCTTCAAGTGACTTTGAATCTGATATGCTGTAGGACATTGGACCTCGGATTTGAAATTAACGACCCAAAAACCACAAATCGCTAATTTCGAATCCGAGGTCCGTTGACCTACATTGCATTAGGTTTAGGGTGATTAAAAGGTCAAATTTAAAATATGATGAGAAAAGTGCAGAAAAAAAGATGTATTTTTTTGAATTTTTCCATCAGGTTTTTTACATTCCGGCCTTCTGGTAACCCTGAATATGATATAGTAGTGGCCAATGGACCTCGGATTTGAAATCAGTGACCCCAAAAAACTATGTATGTATTTTTCTGAATTTTTTATCGGATTTTTTGCAGTTTGAGCTTCAAATGACCTTGAAATTGATACGATAGAGATCATCAGACCTCGGATTATAAATCAGCGACCATAGAAACCAATTTGTGTATTTTTCTGGATTTTTCTATCGGATTTTTTGCAGTTTGACTTTCAAATGACCCTTATTCTTTAGTGATGGAGGTGAACGGACCTCAGATTAGAAATCAGCGACCCAAAAAAACTATATATCTATTTCTCTGGATTTTTGTTATTGGAGTTTTTCCCAAAAACACTGCATAGAAGCGGAGAATTGACTTCTTATTGTTAGTAGATAGTGTAGGAATTTTTTCGAATATTTTGGCCAAATATAAATTAGGCCAAAAACCGGCCTTAAAAACCCACCCCCTTTAATTTATTTTGGTCGAAGATTTGATCCCTTTTGGTAGTAGGTTTATAATTTTTGGTTAAAAATTTAACTTTTTCGTAGAAAATTCAAACATTTTATTGAAAATTGATCTGTTTTGTAAAAAATCGTCCTTTTGGCTTCAAATTTAAACTATTTAATTGCTAATGCATCTAATTAGTAAACAATTATTTTGGCTTTAAATGTCCTTGTTTGGGTTGCAGATTCATTTGTTTTCTTCGAAACTCTTTGTTTGTTAAAAATTCAACTACAGGAAACGCTCACTTATTCCAAGGATCACGTATTCCAAGACTTACTTATTCCATGTATCTCAAGCAAGGATAATTCTAGTGGCTTAGCTTCTTCATCTCCCACCACTCTCCCTGTACGGTCACGCCCGCGTCAGTGGCTGACCAATTGAAAAGACGCCCGAAGAGCGAGGAGGAGGTGGGTGCCTCTAAAGACTTGGTATATCCGAAAGTTTACGTGTTATGGCCCTTGGAATAAGTGAGAGTTCAGTGTATTTTTTTTAATTTATTCTTGAGAATTTAAAGCAATTGTTATTGCAAAATTAAAATGTTTCAATGGCCTAAAATTCCGGGAATAGCCGGGAATTATTTTCTGATGTTTCATTGGCTCTGAAGAAACTTTTTTGAAATTTTTCATGGAGCTTAGGTGATCTTTAACTTTTTTATTTTACCTTGAGTCCCGGGAATGAGAGCGCCATCAGTCTCGTGTAATGACTCACTAGATACCCGCATCAAGGGATAAATTATTTTGAATCTAATGTGACAGGATAAATCGCGTCTGGAGTAAAGGAGCTTTCTTCTGCTACGCTTCGCAGAGAAACTGTCTTCTTAAAGTTGTGAAGAGTCTGCGACGTGGCGCGCTTCTAATTATTCGATTAATCACTTCTACTCTGTAAGGGCGGAAGTTGAAATAGTGTGACGATTGTAATCGGAACGGAAAACAAAGAGGAATAACAACTACTAAGTTTTTCTTTGAAAATTAATGGTTTTTTAATGGAATTACTTTGTTGAATGTTGCACTTCTTTTTTAAAATTCATTTTTAAAAATAAGTTTATCATTTTAGTTGGAAATTCAATAATTTTGCTAAAAATGCCAACATTTTATGGCCGAATGAAAAAGATTTTTGATAATTTAAGCGCTTTGTTGTAAATTTTTCTTTTGTTTTTTAAAGATATATTTGCTTGGTTGAAAATTAATTTTTTCAACCGAAAGTTTCATTATTACATTATTGGTTAAAAATTGTTTTAAATGTTCATTTTAAAATTGTTATTGTTTTTGAGAATTAACATTTTTGTTGAAAATTAACCATTTTTTGAACTTATATTTTCGGGTCGAAAATTTAAGTATTTTGTTAAACATTAGTTTTTTTATCTCGAAAAAGAAAATTTAACAAAAATTAACATGTTTGTTACAAAGGAACATTATTTTTGAAAATTAGAATTTGTGATAAAAATTAACATTTTTGTTCAAAATCAAAAATTTGGTTAAACATTCATTTTTTAAAATACATTTATAATTTGAGTCAGAAATTCAATTATTTTGCTAAAAATTCCAAAATTTTATGTTCGAATGGATAAGATTGTTGATAATTTAAGTGTTTTCTTGTAAATTTTTCTTTTGTTCCTCAAAAATCTATTTGTTTGGTTGAAAATTAATTTTTTTAACTAAAAGTTTTATTATTAAATTATTGGTTGAAAATTTATTCAAATGTTCATTTTAAAATTATTATTTTACTTAAAAGTTTTTTTTTAAGATTAACATTATTTTCCAAAATTATTAACGTTTTTGAGAATTAACATTTTTATTGAAAATTAACCATTTTTTGAACTTATATTTTCGGGTCGAAAAATTAAGTATTTTGTTAAATATTAGTTTTTTTAGTTAAAAAAAAAAATTAACAAAAATTGACATTTTTGTTACAAAGCACATTGTTTTTGAAAATTATAATTTGCGATAAAAAATTAACATTTTTGTTTAAAATGAAAAATTTGTTTAAAAATTCATTTTTTTTAAATAGATTTATAGTTATAGTTATAAATTCAATAATTTTGCTAAAAATTCTTGATGGATAAGATTGTTAATAATTTTAATGTTTTTTTTGCAAATTTTTCTTCTGTTCTTTGAAGTTTTGCTGAAAATTAATTTTTTTAACCGAAAGTTTCATTGTTACATTATTGGTTAAAAATTGATCCATCTGTTCATTTTAAAATTATTATTGTTGTGGAAGATTAAAATGGTCATTGAAGATTAAATTTTTTTTCCAAAATTATTATTGTTTTTGAGGAATAACATTTTTATTGAAAATTAAACATTTTTTGAACTCATATTTTCGGGTCGACAATTTAAGTATTTTGTTAAATATTAGTTTTTTTAGTTGAAAAAAAAATTTTGTAACAAAAATTCACTATTTTGTTACAAAGGAAAGTTCTTTTTGAAAATTAGAATTTCTGATAAAAATTAAGATTTTCGTTCAAAATCAAAAATTTTGTTTAAAATTCATTTTTCAAAAAAAAAATAGATTTATCATTTTAGTTAGAAATTCAATTATTTTGCTAAAAATTCAAAAATTTCGGGTCGAAAATTAAAGCATTTTGTTAAATAATAGTTTTTTTAGTTAAAAAATAATTTTTTTCACAAAAATTAACATTTTTGTTACGAAGGAACACTTTTTTTTTAAATTCGAATTTGCGATCAAAATTAACATTTTTGTTCAAAATCAAAAAGTTTTTTAAAAATTCATTTTTTAAAATAGATTTATCATTTTAGTTAGAAATTCTATTATTTTTCTCAAAATTTCAAAATTTTGTCCTTGAATGAATAACATTGTTAATAATTTAAGAGTTTTGTTGTAAATTGTTCTTTTGTTTCTCGAAGATCTATTTGTTTGGTTAAAAATTAGTTTTTTTGTTTGTTTGAAAACTAATTTTTTAAACTGAGAATTTCACTATTATATTTTGCATTAAAAATTGATAAAACGGCTTGTTTAAATTATTTTAAGTGCTGGATTTAATTGACCTTTTCACAAACGAAATAATATTTTTGTTCAAAATTATTAATGTTGTTGAGAATTAACATTCTGCTGCACGTTCATATTTTCGGGTTAAAAATTTAACTATTTTATTGAATATTAGTTTTTTTTATTTTAAAAAATTATTTTTTAAACAAAAATTAAAATTTTTTTTACAAAGGAATATTCTTGCTGAAAATTAGTACTTGTGACAAAAATTAATATTTTTGTTCAAAATCAAAATTTTTGTTGAAAATGATCAGTTTTGTTACAAGTTAACTTTCTTGTTGAAAACAATTATTTGTGACAAAAATTAACATTTGTGTTCCAAATGAACAGTTTTGTGGAAAATGAATATTTTTGTACAAAATTTATATTGTTGTGTTCAAAATTTAACTATTTTGTTGCAAATTAGGTTTTCTGAGAAAAATTAATTTTTTCAACTAAAAATTTCACTATTGCATTATTAGTTAAAAAATTATGTAACTGCTCATTTAAAAATAATTATTGTTGCTGAGAATTAACATTTTTATTGAAAATTAACATTTTTGTTGGCAATTGCACTATTACATTATTATTTAAAAGATGATAAGACTATTTGTTTAAAAATGATTATTTTTGTTAAAAACTAATATTTTTGCTGAAATCGATTCCCTTTGTTGAAAATTAAAATTTTCGCTGAAAATATATATCTTCAAGGTAAAAATTCAACATTTTTGAGTCCAAAAACTTCGTCCTTTAAGTTTCAGATTTAATTCATTAAGTGAAAAAGTTTTGTTTGGTTTTCGGAACTCTCTCTTTTGGTTTGGGATTCATTTTATTTTTTTTTTTGAAATTCATCTTCTTTGGTTATAAATGATTTTTTTTTAAATTAAAATTGAACTTTTCCAGTATTGGTTGAAAATTGATTGAAATATTTGAATCAAAAATGAAAATTCTTGAAAATTCATATTTGTAGGTTCAAAATTATACTTTTTTTTTAAATTCATATTTATTGGTTGACGATCTATTCTTTTTCTATAAAAGTCGTCATATTGGAGGAAGAATTTTTTTTTTTGTAGAAATTTTATCTTTTTTTGTTAAAATTGCAACTTTTTATTAAAAAATTACACTGTTTTGTTAAAATGTATTTCTTTTTTTAAAAGTTGAACTCTTTTATTTGAAAATTTGTTTTTTTTCTATTTAGTTCCAAATTCAATAGTTTTCGTTAAAGTTCAATATTTTATGTTTAAAACGTCAAAAATTTAGTAGTAAATAATAAAAAAAATAATAATAAATAAAATTTACGTATTTTGTTAAAAATCCAAATTTTGGTTGAGAAATTATTAAATTTATTGATAGTTAAACCGGTTAGTTGAAAATTCACCTTTTTTTTATAGAAAGTTGATCTTTTTGGTTCGAAAATTCATTATTTAAAAAAAAAATGTTACCATTTTTGTTAAAAATGTAACTGTTTAGTTAAAAATTATTATTATTGGTTAAGAATTTAATCTTTTTACAGAAAAATCGTCCTTTTGGTTAAAAATTTATTCTTTTAGTAAAAATTTTATCTTTTGTTTTTGGTAAAATTGCAAATTTTTATGAAAAAAATAAACTACTTTGTTAAAATGTAATTCTTTTTTTAAGAGTTGAACTCTTTTTTTGAAAACCTAATTATTTTTTATTCGGTTCAAAATTTCATAGTTTTCGTTAAAGTTTAATCCGTTTTGTTTAAAATATCAAAAATTCAGTTGTAAATAGTAAAAAAATAATAAAAGAATAAATAAAATTTAATTAGTTTGTTAAAAATCCAAATTTTGATGAAGAAATTAATAAATTAGATGTTAATTAAACTGGTTGCTTGTAAACTCGTCTTCTTTGGTAGAAAATTAATCTTCTTAATTAAAAGTTTACTTACTTGAAATTTAATCTAGTTTGTTAAAAACTAACTTTTTAGTTTAAAATTCATCTATTTAAGAACATTAAAATTTTCGTTAAAATATATATTTTCGGGTTGAAAATTCAACTTTTATACAGAAAGTTCACATTTTTGGTTTAAAAATTCATTATTTTTTAAGAAAATTTACCATTTAAGTTAAAAATGTAACTGTTTAATTGTTAATTATTCTTATTGGTTGAGCATTTAATTTTTTCACAGAAAATTCGTGCTTTTGGTTGAAGAATTTTTTTTTTTGTAGAAATTTGATCTTTTTTTGTTTGAAAATTTAACTGTTTATTAAAAAATTAAACTATTTTGTTAAAATATAAATAAACTTTTTTTTAAAGTTGAACTCTTTTCTTTAAAATTTGATTATTTTTTTATTTGGTTCAAAATTCAATAGTTTTCGTTGAAGTTTAATCTTTAATTTTTATTTTTTTGGTTGTAATCTTTTTTTGGTTAAAATTTTAACTGTTTATTGAAAAATTAAACTATTTTGTGAAAATATAATTCTTTTTTTAAAAGTTGAACCCTTTTGTAAAAACTTAATTTTTTTCGGTTCAAAATTCAATAGTTTTCGTTAAAGTTTAATCTGTTTTGTTTAAAATATCAAAAATTTAGTTGTAAATAATAAATAAATAATAAAAAAAAATAAATAAAATTTAAATATTTTGTTAAAAATCCAAATTTTGGTGGAGGAATTAATAAATTAGATGTTAATTAAACTGGCTGGTTGTAAATTCGCCTTCTTGAGTAGAAAATTAATCTTCTGAATTAAAATTTAAACTATTTACTTGAAATTTAATCTACTTTGTTAAAAACTAACTTTTTAGTTTGAAATTCGTCTATTTAAGAAGATTAAAATTTTTGTTAAAATATATATTTTCGGGTTGAAAATTTATCTTTTTTTGTAGAAATTAATCTTTTTGGTTTGAAAATTTATTATTTTTTAAGAAAATTCACCATTTTTGTTAAAAATGTAACTGTTTAGTTGAAAGATATTATTATTGGTTGAAAATTTAATCTTTTTCTAGAAAATTCGTCATTTTGGATGAAGAATTTATACTTTGGTTAGA
>JAAAKG020206683.1:0-48396 GCA_010014905.2 Druon quercuslanigerum | reverse complement strand
TTCAGAGACCATTTTATGGGACAATCCGAAAATGAAGCTATAGGACACCACAACGGCGATGTACAACACAATGCGTTTATTCATAAATTAGTACTTCTTTTTATTAACTTTTATAATTGCCTGTAATTCTTTTCTGCTTTGAAAGCCTAAATTTAAAAATTATCTCAAAAACAGTATTTGAATTAAGGAAATGAAGTATTTCTTAGTTTTTAACCAGATTTATAAAAAATATTGCTTATAAATGTTATGAGGGAGTGTACTTAAGTCATAAATAAATAATAAATAACGATTTATTACGTCAGGGGGGGGGGTCCTTCATTCATGTACGTGATTTTTGAAAATTCTCTTATGAAACAAATAACTCCCTGTAATTATACAGAAATTTAACATGATTTTATCTTTACGCGCTAATGAAACCTGGTGTGTAAAAAACTAATCTAGCCAATAACATTTTTTTTTAAATTAGGGAATTTTATTGGTTGGGCAATCTTAAGTATTTAAAAAAAAATCTGGCAGGTCAGGGATTTTCTATTACAGGAATTTTAAATAATTGTCAAAGATAATAAATTTGAAAATTAAAATTTTTTTTGAAATTTATTTTATTCCTTGTGTAAGTGTTTGTATGTGGAAAGTTAAGGTTAAGATTCTGATCTTTGAACATTAATGGTCAGGGAAAATGAAAAATTGGTAAGTGAAAATTAATTAGGGAATTTCTTAAATTAATTTTTTGCGGTAACTTTGATAAAATATTCTTGTTGATAAAATATTCTTCTAATATTTTAATTTGTTGCAGTTGATTGCCCCTTGAAGATTTAGGTAATCATTTTATTATTTGTTTAAAGAATCAATAATTTTGTCTTTTATATTTTTTAATTTTCTATTTTTGGTGGAAAAGTAATGTGTCTTCGTAGAAAATTTTCATCTTGTTTAACACTTATATTTGCTGTTGAAAAGTCAAACGAACCATTTTTAACATGAAAATTTAATATTTTTTTTATTAGTCTTTTTAATGAAAAAATTCCTCTATTTTAGCAGAAATTGCCTCTTTCTACTTTCTTGGACACAAATGCAAGTGTTTGGTTGAAAATTTAAAAATTTTGTTAAAAAATCGCCCTTTTGGCTTGAAAATTCAATTATTTTTTTGAAACGTCCACATTTTGGGTTGAAAAATCCATGTACATATATAAATTTGTAAAAAATTTACTTTTGACTTACACACATATTTCGATATTGAAAAGTGAAACTGAAATTTTTTTTAGATGAAAATTCAACTATTGTTTTGAAAATTTGTTCGTTTATTTTGTTTAAAAAGATTTGGTTAATCCACTTTGTTAAGAAATTGTTTTTTGTTGAAGTTTCATATATTAAGTTTTATTGAAAATTAATTTTTTAGCTTAAAATTCATATTTACTGGTTGAAAATTTCATTTTTTTTTACAATAAACTAATTTTCCGGCCTTAAGATTCAACAATTTAAATAAACTTGTTTTCTTTCATGACTGAAAACTCTTTTTTTTTAAATTCGTCTTTTTGGTTTTAAGAATGAATTTTTAAAATAAAATAAACTTTTTTTTATTGGAATATCAACTATTACACTTTTCTGTTAAAAATTCAACTTTTTAGTTTGAAAATTCAAGTATTTTGTTAAAAACTTAATTATTTTGGTGAATATTCACATATTCTGTTAATACAAAATCATCTTTAATGGTAGAAAAGCTATTTTTTTCAAATAATTAAATAAATTAAATTTTTTTTACATTTTCATCTGAAATATTGTTTGATTCCGCTTAAAAAATGATCCTATGTTAAAAATATTACAAGATTAAAATGCAGGGTTTTGGATATAAATGGCCAGGCAAAATAAAAAATTGGTCAAGGAAAAATCCAGGAAATTTGAAAATGAAGTTTGACAATTTGAAACATAACTTCAAATTTAATTAATATATGAATTAAGCTTCATTACATTGTTGTTCAATGTACTCTCTTTATTGAAACTTCATAACTAAAAAATAAATAAATAAAATGATTCGTAGATGACCAATAAAATACTTATCCTGACTATTTTAGGACCGAAATGAATCCTAAAGGTATAAATTGCTTAATTTATTATCTCTGAAATAAAGCCCCTAAGTGCTGAAAAATTATTTTGATTCAAATCTTACGTTTTGTTTTAATATTTAATTGCAATTTAATTACCATTTCAAAATAAAAATAATTTCTGCGATAAAAGTGTAATTTGTGTCTCAGTAATCGAAACACATTAGAATGCATTATCCCTGTGTTCTATATTTGTATCAAATAATGCACTCGATGGTCGCCCACGAGAATTCCGAGTCTCGTTGTTGGCTTAACAGTCCTGTACCTACATTATTCTATAATGTTTTTTTTATTATTATATATTTACTATTTTATTATCAAGACAAAGGAGTGAATTTTCCGTTCCAGTACCATTAACACTGCTACGTCGATATATGATCTATTTTCACCTTACGTGTGCAGTGTACACAATATACAATAAAATTCTACATCTACCGGGAAATCAATGTTGAACCCGTTTTACGATGGGGCGATATACGGAATAATAAAAAATTGGTTCCTTCCCTAGGGGAGAATAATTTAATCCAAAGTATACCAAGCAAGAGTTAGCTATTCAAGGTAAATTATATTGTGAGCAGACCGGCTGAATTTATCAGTCGATTGCTCTTTAAATCATAATCCCCCGCAAAAAAGTCGATCCCCTTGAAATTTGCGATACTTGGCATTGACGAGATAACTTTTTTATATTTATTATTTATAATACGATAGTGTATCGCTTATATTTATAAATACATGCGATCTTGTACTGAAGTGATCTGCCCTATATTCAATTTATTACATTAATTTAAATTTCAAATATCTGTTTTTGAATTTGAGATAATTTTGTCATTATTTATTTTTTATCTTATATTTAGCAGAGGAAAATAATGTTTCAAATCAATTAAATTAGAATTCAGTACCTTGATTTTATCCATCCAGTTTTTATTCGGATATAAATGATCGTCATTATTTACGTTTTCACTTTTTCAAATAGGTCAAAACAATTTTTTCTCCATAAGGAAATGTTGTTTTTATTATAATCGTAAAATATAAATCTAACCGGCTTTTCTTTTTTGTTGCAGGTACATAATGTTGTCTCAAATAAAAAACAGTTCGAATGGAAAGCTGGAGGTTAAAAGACCAAAGGAACTGATGTCATCTTCCAGCCTTTCGGGCATGTCACAGTTATCAAATAGTAGTGAAGAGGCTCTTGAACCTTTTGTTAATTGTTCCCACATCGTCGAGCCAGCCAGGTAATACAAAAAAACAATGCATAACACGAAAAATTGTTCTATTTTGAAAAAAATGATAGTACTTAAAATAATTAATTATTAAGGAATATAATTTATTTAAAAAAATATAGATCATTTGTATTAATTATAATTTAGCGTCTAGAGTTCTGGACATCCTTATAAAGCTGGAAAAGTCTTTGCATTTCGCGTATGATCCTGGAATTTTTATCCACTTACAGAAAAAATAGGTTTTTAAACTGATTCTCTGCTAAACAAAAAATGACTGCTAAATTTTTTTTGGTAGTTTTCATTTGATTTTTAATTATTTTTTTTGTTTAAGCGTAGAAGAATACACCATTTTAACAATAGATTTTTCTTTATATCTCAATTTTTCAAATCTGATAATTTTTTTGCTATCTATATGATGAAATTAGTTCAATTCAGCGTGTAATGAGATTTTAATTCTCTGTACCTGGAAATCAGAGAAAAGTCAAGGAATTTTATTGGTCGGGGAAGGTCAGGGATTTCAAAAAAAAAAATCTGGCAAAAGTCCGTGAACTCCTATAATAAACCTCTTTAAATAAATTGCAAGAATATTAAATTTAAATTTTTATATTTCTTGTTTTGTTGTGGAAAATAAAAAGTTGGTCACAGTAAAGTTAGGTAATTTTAAAAAAGGAAGATTGGCGTTAGCCTCATATAATATTCTTGTTAGCAATTTATTTGCCTTTTATTATTTTTTTTCAGGTTGTCTCCTTCCGTTTGTATATTTAGCTAAGAATTTTAATATTTGATTCTAAATTCTAAAATTTTATTAAAAAATTATCCTTTTTGTTCGAAATATAAACTATTGTATCATTCGTTGAGAGTTAATGTTTTTGCTATTATTTTTGGTACTGAAATTTTTTTTAATTATCATTTTTATTGAAAATAATTCATCTTGTTTTGGAACTATTCTATTTTTGACTGAGAATTAATTTTTTTTAAATTACAAATCAACTATGTGCTTAGGTAAAAGATGAACCACTTTGTTAAAGTTTGTTTGTTTATTTGAAGTTGAATATCTTTGGTTAAACATGTCACTATTGTGTTCAAAATTATTATTTTTTAATTCCAAGTGAATTGTTTACCTAAAAATTAAACTATTCCATTTATTGTTGAAACTTGACCTTTTTAAGATAAAAATTAGTCTTTATTGATAAAAAACTAAGCTTTTTGTCTGAAATTTCCTCTTGTTTGATTAAAACTGCACGTTTTTGGTTGAAAGTGAGCTTTTTTGTTGATAATTCATATTTTTGGCTTGAAAATGCAATTGTTTTACAACAAAAATCGTCTTTCGTCTTAAAAGTTCAACAATGTAGGTAAAATTTTTTGTATTAACTAAAAAATTATTATTCGTTGAAAATTCGTATTTTTTATTAGAAAATTTGAACTTTGCTTCAAAAGTTGAACTACTTTATTAAACATTATTTTGTTGTTGTTGAAAATTTATCATTATAATTAAAAGTTCATCTGTTTGGTTCAAAATGAAATTATTTTGTTAGAATTTCTCCTCTGTTAAAAAATAAATATTTTAGGGTTGAAAAATTCAATTGTTTTGTAGAAAATTCGTCTTCTGTGTTGAAAAGTTGTATTTTTTGTTTCAAAGTTGACCTACTTTGTTAAAAATTCATTTTTCTGTTAGCAGATTTATCATTTTAGTTAAAAAGTCAACTAATTTGTTCAACTTTTTCTTTGCTGAAAATTTATCTTTTTTAGTAAAAAGTTCAACTATTAATTTGAAAATTCATATTTTTTGTTGAAAACTCGTTGTTTTTGTTAAGAATTCATCTTAGTATGTTTCAAATAGTGTTAGAAGCTTAACTCTGTTTTTGGTGGAAGCTGAATATTTTTCGTTTCAAAAGTAGACTATTATGTTAAAAATTGATTTTTTGTGGTAGAAAATTTAGAAAAAATGTCTTCATTTTTTATATCAAATTTACCCTTTTTGTTAAGAATTACACTGTTTTCTGACGAGAATTTTTGCACGAGAATTTTTCTATGTTTCGTGAAAAGTATTTTTTCACTATAAGAATTGTATTCTTTTTTGTCACGGAAAACCTGAAACAGTTATGGAATATTTTTCAAGACACGCTAGACACCCCGATTTAGTATTTAGATTTTAGAGAAGAACCCTGAAATATTAGGAATGAATTTTATTTGTTCGTGATTCCTTTTTTACCGACCAATGATATCAGAGTGGCGCTAGCTTCCGGACAAAAGAAAACAGAAACCAGTTGTACCGGCACATAAAGATGAAATGAACAGTGAAATAAATTGCAATTTTTGTTAAAATGGAACCATTTTCAAAATAAACAATAAGAGACGTTTGTTTGATCCTACCTTTTTATTATTGTGAAAAAAGCAACAACAAAATTTGTTGCAAAAAAAAAACTTTTTTTATAATTGTAAACATTTAGAACCAGACAAACGTTTCTTAGTGCTTCTTATTTAATTTTCCAAATTTTCAAAACGATATCGCGTTTCGTGTGAATCTAAATTGTGTGTGAAAAATAAGTAAAAGAAATGCTGAGGTTACACTCACATGGCACTATATTTTATATAAGTTAAATATTTTTTGAATTATGTAGAGGATTCCCCATAATACATTTTAAAATTAAAAATAATAACTATCCTTTCTTAATTTTTAACGTGTCCTCGAATTATTAATTAAAAGTTGTACAGAAGCCTTCTCTGATATGAAAGTATTTTGAGAACCTCAAAATATTCAGATTACAAATTTCTAACCCATTATTTCTTCTATTTTTATCTGGAAATATTTAATGTAACAGAAAAATCTTCATGCTCAATGTAACTCTGAATATTGTTACATACAGAAATAGTTAAAAAATATTGACAGTACCAAGATATTGAAATTCTAAGTTCATTCCTTTTTAAAATTTGGTTTTCAATGAAAAATATCTTAATTTTGAATTTGTTTAATAACTGAGAATTCAATTGTCTAATTCAATCAATACTTTAAAAATTAATGTTTGATCAAAACTAATCTAAAGTTGTATACTTTTGAATTACATGAAAATCCGAATTGTATTCATTTCTTTTTGAGTTCATAATTTTTTATAATTATTTTATTCAGTTTTATGAAATAAACTAGTTATTAAACTTGACTTATTAAATATTAAGGCTAACTTTTTGCTTTTTTTTGCTGACAAAGAATATTTCGGCGAAGAAAAATTCCGTTTCGACAGAATAATAATTTTACCTCAATGGAGTTTTTTTCATCCAAAAAGGTTGACACCACGAACCGGTTGCTTCAAATATATATCTCATTCTCTAACTATAATACAATGTTTAAAAACAACTATCACGTGCGTTTTCACGTGTTCTGCCTTCAAATCTGTCAAAATCATGGAATACAGAATAAATGATAGAACTCCAGCAAAAAAAAAAAAAATGACCAGCATGCAATTCGTAGTTCGTACAACATTTACGGCTCACGTTCTATTCTTTTTCTTTCCGCATTTCGACACACAAGGCCTTCAACATATGCAAAGTATTGTGCTTCCGCAAATCCTCGCCTCGTTTTAAGCTTACGATCACCTTTATTTTATATTTTATATTTTATACTAGATATTTTACAAACTATGTTTGTTCCTTCGTTAGAGAAAACCCTTTCTCTGTACGGAAACAAATTTATTTGATACCTATGAGGAAGCTGAGTGCTCATAAAATGAGCACAAATAATTATACGCTCATAATGAATACACCCATAGTACTTGGCATCGGTATTTTAATTGTACTGTATTTAGAGAATGTTCCTGAAGAAAATTTTTTTTTGAATCGTAAAGAGGACATCTTCTCTGTCTTTCTAATTTTCTTTAAGCATACAATATATATTTTAATGGCCGTTTTCTTTTTAATTTTTCTCTCTGTCGCCACGTGTACCGAAATTCCGGTACGAATAGACAGATTTTTCGGTACGCATTTTTTTGATACACATAGAAACTGCCTATATGAAAATAAATTTTATGAAGAATATAAAATTTTGTATTTGGACAATTAATCAAAGCCATCTGTTTTTATTTTCAGCATCTTGCAACATGAAGCAGTTATTTGCTATTACGAACAAATAAAAAACAATTACAATTTAATTGATATTTAAATTACAAAAAAGGGATTTTATCATTCTAGAATTCTGTTAGTTTAAAATTATTCTAGCTCAATAAAATATTCTTTTAAATTAAATTTTTTAAATAATAATTTAAGTAATCCGTTGAAATTCAGTATATTTCTTATAATCCAATAGATTTCCTTAAAATCCCTTGAATATAGTTTTAATTAAACGTATTCATTAAAGCGTTAAAATCCTTCTAAATCTTTGAAACCCCTCTAAATCCCTAGAATGTAAAAGCCTTAACATCCTTAAAATCAGTGGAAGTCCTTCGAAATTTATTGAAAACTTGTGGAATCTCTTAAAACCTCCTTATATGTTTGGAAATGTTAAAAATTTTATGAAATATTATTGAGATTTAATTTACAAAGAAAAATTACTTGTGTTGAAAATGTAGATTTTCCTAACGCCGAATTTTCGTATTTTGGATATTTTAAAAACGCAGCTATTACGTGGTAAATAAATAATTTTATGTAAAGAGAAAAATTGTATTTATCAGCTTTTAAGCAGCGTTCTTACTCTCGAGCTGATAGTAATATCTACTAATCTAATTTTATTCTGAAAAGATTAGATAAGGTCGTTATGACAATTAATTTTTGTTATTGTAACCAATTAACGAGAAATTTGATATAAAACTGATATTTTCTACATATCCTATCTACATAGTTATTGGCTCTATATTTCAATAAATTTTGTTTGAGAAAAGTTGAAAACTTTATATACCTATTTACACATAATATACTAAAACAAGTGTTTCCATTTGTTTTCCTATTTTTGAATTTGAAATCACAGAATATTTTAATCACACACCTTTGACATAAAAAACTTAGATTTATAAATTGCAGCATTCCTTTCTAAAAACGTGTTATTAATAGTTTAACCTAATTAGGAATATAAAATTGAAATGTTCTATTTTTAATTTAATTATCAAAATGGATGGGCTACATCTGTATATTAGTTTAGATCTTATTACGAAAACAGTGCATACATTAAATTACAGTTAATAGAAGTAAACTGCGCATGATTTGTTACACCTGTGTAAATTGTGTTGTTTTTTAATGGCCTTGTTCTCAGGATAGTCATCCATCTAAATTAAAAACTTCTATTTTCAGTACAACGAAGGACAAAAATCCGCAAAGCAAAGAATGGCTATTGAACGGGCCAACTGGTAACAAGACGTCCGTCTTACGCTTCAAGTATGAATTTTATAATTTTTTATTTTCCTTGCTTAATACTTAAATACTCAATAGTCGACTCGTCTTGTTTCATTTTAGTTCTAGATCATCGATAAATAAAATACCTGTTTTTCATACTTTATTCTCAGAAATAACATCAACAATGATCACATTTTTCTGTTCTTAAATTATTGAGCTTCTAATGGCGATTGATTGAAAAAAGTCTTCTTTATTCTGATACTTCAAGTTCACAAGAATTATGAACCTTTTTTCTGAATGATAGTCAGAAACAGTAGATTTATTAAGACCTTTTTAATGGAACTTGGAATTCCACGATTTTCCTTTACATTCGAAATAATGGCTTTAATAAGCTTTTTCTTTTTCTTAAGTAGAATTAGGTAAACTGCTTTCAATACTTCAAGAAAATACTTCAGGGAAAACTCTTAAAAGAAAACATAGAAAGTCAGACCACTCAGACTGTATATTGCAGTTTCTAAAAAAACTGACTTTCTTTTTCCTTAGATGCTCGGCTTTGTCAACGCCTCCGGAAGAATCACCAGCGAAGCAGCTTCACATGACCTACAAGATTTTCCAGACTGACACCAAACTCATCAGTTTGCTTCTTCAATCGCATGGATTATCAGAGGTTGGTGTTAGTAACTAATATTTTAAAATATTTTCATATTTGTCTCGTCAAAGAACAATTTATTTGATAAAATAAAAACCAGAAAAAGCACAAACTTTTTCTGACATACTAAATTTTTCTTGTATTAGAAACCATTTTTTTTCTTTAAACAAAACCAAACAATTTTTGAAAAAGGGTTGTAGACGAAAAAGATAAGTTAAATTTGTCCTACAATAATATATTGATATAATATCTATTTTAAATAAAGAATAAAGCACTTATATATCGATCGTAAGAAAACTTTATTAACTAAAATGTAAATGAATCGATATAGTTTCGTAGAAATGAAATATGCCCTTTGTATTAATAGCTTCGTCTTACAAGCTAGGAATATCAGAACCTTAAAATTATACAATTGCTCAAATGAGTGACCAAATTCTGGTTACGCAATATCAAAATACAATTTTCCAATTTGTTCCGAAATTGTCAATTGTTCTTTTCTTTATCACAATTTACGTATGTTATTAGGCATAATATCTAGATTTCCGACGTTTACATTTCATATAAAGAAAATCACGTCTGCTATCAAACTCTCATAATAAAACTATTAAAAAATGCTTCTCGAGAGAGGCAATGGCAAAATTGCGAGTCGGAGAATTTACTAACTTCAGGATTCAGTAGTATTAAATTTTAATACTGATAAATGTGCAGTCTATTGAGAAACAAAAAAATGAGAGCGTTTAATCGAACGGCAGCCAATTATGTCATGGTCGTAGAGGATTTACTCCACTACTTTTGTAACTGCATGTGCAAATTGAACGAAAAGTTGCATCCCAGTTTTCGAACGAGAAATTACCAGTGGACTAGCATTTGTCGAAATTAGTCAATTTTTACTTTGTTTTTTTTTTATTTGAGAAAAAAATGTAATACTATCAAATTAAAAATGTTGGAAAAATACTCGACTGTGCTTTTTATAATTATGCTGTAGTATATTTTTAAGGACTATCTTCGTTGCTATGAAAAAAAGATATCTTCCTTGAAAGAGTCAGGATTTACAATTGTTTGGAAATGTATATTTTTCTTGTTTGTTCTTAAATAATAATTACTCAGAAAGAAATTGTCACAGTCTTGGCTGAATGTTATGTTCCAGTGATTGCCGTAATATCTTTTACCATTTTTTTATAGTATAATGCTTTCTTCATTACAAGCCTACATTCAAATGATTTTAGAAGTCTTTAGCTTTCGATTTCCATTTCCTCTTTCGTCGAGTTAAACCAAAAGTTTGATCCACGAATTCACTGGTAATCAACTCACTATTTGGTCCAAATCACTAGCTCTCGTCACAACTATTTACCGAATCAACTTTCGAAACGTCACACTCACATTAATCTCCACGTCAATACTATTGTATGCAATTACTCCAGAACCAGTGTGAACCAGGGCACAGATCAACATCAAGATTTTCTTTTGCAAGAGCATTCCTCAGCATTCTTACGCCCTCACAATCCAACCCCCAATTCGCAAGATTTCCAATCCTCAGGAGTTTCTTGCAGCTCTTAAACATGTGCAAAATCATGGAAGCCGAGACTTTATTAGCCTCATAAATATAAAAACAAGTAAGATTCTGCACAAGACTGTTCTCCCATTTCTCAAACTTTCTGCCTACCCTCGGTTTCGAATCAGCTTCCAACAGATTCTCTATGTGCTCATCCGAAAGGTCAAAACAACTGTGAATATGAAGAGCAGTCAATTCTGGAGCGAGTGAAAGAATCTTTATAATCGTAGCTGCACTCACAGTCCTTCCCAGCTGGACCTTCTTCAAGTTCTTCAAAACTGGAGGATCAGCTCCGTCAGACCAAATCACGTTGCATCCATCCTTGGTCAAAGTTCTCAAATTGGGACAACTCCAGAAGATTTCCTTCAGATCCAGATCTACTGGAACTTCACTCTGAGCAATTCTGATGTCCAGTTTCCTGAAATTATTTCCATTTGTTCTAAGGTATTTGTAGAACCCAGTTAGCCACTCCTTCTGTGCAGGAATCCCATGAACACTAAGAGTAGTAACGTATGGAAAGAGTTTTAAGGCCTCTGGAGGATGATGAGGTTCAGAGATATGAAGCTTCTCAATTAAAGGACAAGCTTGAGAAAGAAGTTCCAATCTAGCTGGAGTTGTTCTCGAGCTTCTAACCTGAGTCAGGTTGAAAGGAGTTTTCAAGTCCATGACTCCTCGATTCATGATCTCCACTACTCTTCCCATGTGGTTGTATTCAGCCAGTGATTCCAGCCTTGGTACATGCTCCAGAGCTAGAAGAACTCCAGCACTAGTGACTCCAGTGTTTGCGACATTTAGAACCTTCAGAGTGTCACACAAGAAATTTCTGCGATCATAGTATTCTAGAAGAACATGCTGCTTGTCCTTCTTCTCTCTCCTGGAGCCTCTGACTTTTATTTTTGATATGAGAGTTTTCAACTTTGACCAGCTTGTCGTTTCCCTCACAGCAAATTCTGGAATTTTGTCCCGGAACTCTACTTGGAGCAGCAACTGTTTGAGACCCGTGTCAGTCACTTGTCGCGAACAGGCGACGTCCAGGATCATAAGCTTGGGACAAGCCTTGCCCACTACTTGAAGAACAGCATCACTTGCTATATTTCGAAGAGTCAAGCTCTGGAGGTTCTTCATGTTGATGAGGGCTGTGCGTAGAAGTTTACAATCGAGCCTGAGAAGAGCTGATCGAGCAAGTTCCAGGGATTCAAGTCCAACTCCTTCTGTGGCTAGGAGTTTGAGGAGTGAGGTTTGGTGACTGCAACCGTAGTAGCAGCAGAGATTGACTTTGATTTTTTTTATGTCATGGCCTAGAAGAAGTGCGTGGAGGTATAGAGGAGCTGGTCCGGATATTAGGGTGGATCCATCCATGGAAGGTCCATCCAACATTCTCGAGGTCTCATTGATGACTCGAGAGCGCAGTTGGGCTGGGAGCGCATTGACGTAGTAGGGTCTGATAGTCTGTTTTGCAAAGGCTAAGACCTGGGCTGCCGGTGACTCTTGTGATAGCACCTGCAGACGACGGCACGTCCCGTCGAGTAGTTGGCACACGCGCCCCAAACTAAGATCTACGAGAGACTTAGGCTGACGGTGGCCGGGCATCTTCTCTTGTTCATTCACTGCAAACATAAAGGTTTGTGTTAGGACTTAGGTAGTTGAAGAAACTAACGCGTACCTCGTTGAGATGTTAGGTGCAAACGAAATTATGTATGGGTTTTCACTATTTTAGATGTTAAACAGAAATATCCAGATATTTAACTCGTAAGAGCGCTTGCGCAGCTCGTGGTGAGCGAGCAAATGCTGTCGACATCTCGGTCACTTGATGAAGCTTACAGTTGATGTCTTGTGTCGTGTTATGTGTAAACTTGTGGAAAAATTATGATTTTTGATGTTTTTTATACAATTATTAATAATAATTGTGTACATTGTTTTTGAAGAGTAAAATAATTAAAGAAACTGTTCTTATTTCTTCAAAAACACCTTCGCAGTGCCGAACATTCTGTTGTATGGCAACACCCCCTAATATCCTAAATGACTATCCTGTACAATTAAAGATTAAATATATTCAGTTTCACACTCAACATCTAGATGTTGTAGGTAAATATAAATTTTTACTCGTGTGGAAAGCCTATTAAATTCCGCGTAAAACCGAGGACAATGTAAATCAATTTCGTTGAAAAGGTATTGAAGCTTGAAGGAAAAGTGAATGTAATTTATGATTTTGTCAAATTTTGATATTTCAGCCTCATCTCGCAGAATATTAGCTTTAGGAAAAGGCCAAAAAATTGCGAAAATAATGTCAAGCGGTTTTCGAATGGTTATCAAAATGCAGATCCGAGTGCAAGTCGAAAGTAAGTAATAGTGTGTGAAGACTTTGTCGTCCAGACAAAGCAGGAGAAAACGCTGCTCGGTCGATCATCGTGTGATAAAATTCTCCTTTTGCGGTCTACTTTGTATTTATGTTTGTAACTACAAAAGATATTTATATTGTTTTTTTTTTACATTTTTGAGCTTCTTTGATAACTAATGGTAAGATCCCGAAGTTCTTATTCAAAAAATGTCAACTTATTTCCTCGAGTTTCCTTATTTGCGTAGCGAGTGGAAGTTAAAATGCATGTTACTAAATTATTGTATCATAAGGATGAAATAACTTTCTTAGGAATTTTTTCAAATTTGGGAAAAAAATTTTTTTTTTTAATTCCGCGATAAACAATTTTTTACAATAAATGTAATAATAACGAGAATGCTGTTTATTAGACACGCCGCAGATGGTGAATTGTCAAAAAATTATACTGAAACTTATTTGTTTCATATTTTTACACATTTATTTATTAAAGTGCTCTGTAAAGGTTTGCGTATTTGATTTCTCTGTCGTATAGTTTTTACAGAAAATGTCAATTTTTTAAGTGAAAATAATATTTTTTTAGAGGACAGGTGTTCTAATGTTATATTTTTGGTTTATAAAATAAAAAATTCGCTATCATATCTGTACTATTTTTTAATTTAAATTTTTTTTTAATGGATAAGGTGAAATTGTCAACTTTTTGTAGGAACAAATATATCATCGATGACATTACGATTTTTCAAAGTATAATTCATTTTTTCCATGATCTGCCCTTATTGACATATATACTAAGAACTGTTTTTCAATAACTTGAGCAAAAATTCATCGTTTCAAAAATCTGTTTAAAATCCAATGTGATCATATTAGTTTTAATGGTATTTCAATACATGAATGACCATTAATGACATTCTATAATACAAGTTTCGTTTTAATATAAACTATTGTTAGCCAATATATTTTTTGTCGATTAAGAGTAAATTTTTAATTCCTAAATAAATAAAAAGTATAGTTTAAAATCATTATGAGAGAAGAATAAAGTATAGATTATTGTCATTAAAATAAAAGAGTAATAAAATTTTTTAAATCGGTTAATCGGTTTATGATATATACGTTTTTTTAATTTACATTTTGCTGCATAAGTATAGATCTAACTAATCTGAAAAGCCTTTATCAGCAGACTTGTGATAGTCATTCAATTTGAAGTGTGAATATTAGCGAAAAGCTGATAATGAAATAAGACGCACCTCGCTAAAAGTATTCTTTTGTCAGTCTGTTATATGTATTCAAAAATGCATACCTGTCGTGATTTTCATTTAGTTTTCATTTGTAATTTCAATTTAAAATTTGTAATCTCTTCAAACTTTTGGATTTTTAAAAGTGACAATAACAAAATAATTTGTGTGCGTATTACTATCACAAATATGAGACTGTAATTACAGTAATTGTTTGACTTATATGATGAAAGTTTAAGATAGTTACAGGACAACAAGAAACATTCAACATGAATATTAACATAACACATAAAAAATATTTAAATGAACCTACGCGGAAGCTTCCTCATAAAATTATTTCTTTTTTTTTTGGTTGTTCAGTTTACCGTGGGTAAACAACAAAAGACGATCTTCCTATATTAAGAATGTTAATAGGTCCAGCCAAGTATATAAACCACTTTTCTGACTTAATTACATGCCTTGCAAGAAACTGCTCGCTGTAAAATGCGTCTCTTAACTCGTATGTTATTAGGTGTCCTTATGACAATGCTTTTTTCGTTCTTTAATATTCTTGAAAATTTAATGGCTGGCAATGAAAAATGAATTCATTTGAATATTTAATATTAACATTCGTTACTATATTTCGCTAAATATAGTTAGTTTTTTAATTTATTTGTAAGGCTATAATTTGTTTATGATTTGGTCCTATATTTGCAGTAATGTTTACTCTATAGTTCGTAAATTTACCAAAATAAATATATTCTGACGAAACTTCACGCACTTGCTCTTACCTGACCTGAAACCAATCGCTTCTGAAAAGTACCTTGACATTTAAAGGAGAGGCACTGTCTTAATTTGATACGTTCTTCGGCCTCTCACATTTTGTAGATTGATCTAACAGACGATATTTATATGTTATAATAAGTAGGAAGTGCCCGACTTCCTGTTCGAATGTAATTACTGAAACTCAAAGTCAAAAATTTAATTCCCTATCAAAAATTAAAAATCGTATTTGTTCATAAAGCGGATTTACTAAAAATATTTAAACAAAAAATACGAAAGGAAGCAAAGTAATCTAACAAAGTAAAGTTAATATATTTCTAAGCAACTTACATATACAAGCGAAAGTGAGTTTCTAAACTCATGACACTGATTTTTTTCCGCATCGTAATTAAAGTAGGAAGTTATTATTTCTGAAGGTTTTTTCTGAACTATTTTTGACTCTTATTTCCATTTTCAAATTTCTGAGTCAATACGAGATTCTTTTTTCATTCTAATTTTTTAAGAAATCACAGTCACACTGGTAGATATTATTGTGAGTTGGCTAAAACTTCTTAATTTTTCTGTCGTCATTCGCGAGTCCCAAAGTGATAAATAATGAAGCATTTTATTTTCCTTAGAGATAAAAACATGTGATTTTTCGCATTAATCTTGCTCTTCTTTTTCCCTTCTCTTATTTACTGCAGCTTAAAAATAGAAAACACAATTTTTTGCTGTCCGTTTGATTAATAAACAAAATATGATAAAACTTGAATAAATATTATAAAAGTAGTTACTTTTGTATTGGATGATTTCAAGATTTTAGAATTTTACGTGAAATAAGAAGCCCCAATAGTTAAAAAATTTCAAATTTCACAATTTAAAACATCAATTGTTTATAGTCTTACAATTTGAAATTGACAGCCTTGAAATGTGAACCATTTGAATTAGGTAGTGGTTGAAATTAAATAATTTTGTAGGTATTGAAATTGCTCAAAATTGAATAATTTCAGGTCTGCAGTGAGAAAAAAAGTTACTGAATTATAAATACGCGCTTTGCTGTCGTTTAAAAGATCTCATTGATTCAAATGAATATACTATAAATTCATAACATCACTCTGTCGAGCTGAAATAATTAATTATTTGAAAACTGAATAATCTTCTTCCTGTCTTTATGTATCTAATAATAATAATAATAATAATAATTCTATATAAATAAAACTAAGAAAGGATGGTAGCTCTAAGAAAGCATCCAGGGATGACTGTTGTCGCTTCCAACGCTCGCGGCCGCTCCTAATTGCATACCTATAGTATCATCAGAGGAGGTTTCAAGCATCGTCTTAAATTAACTTATAACATCCTGATCTCATCAGTCACATGACTTAGTCCGTGGCTACGATATATAATTGGGTTCAACCAAGTAATTGTTTTGAATAATAATAATAATAATAACAAAATCTGCCCGCACATTGTTGACTTTCTAAGTCATGCGATGATTTCCAGGAGACTCCTTCAGTGCACTACGGTTCTGTTTAGCGTTGAGCCAATTGAGCAAAACGCTAAAAAGCATGTCGCATGGGTTCAGAATTCACGATAATGAGGATGGTCATCAAGTGAACCATCTTCTGTACATGGATGACCCGAAGCTGTACGCTAGTTCAGCCCAGAAACTGCAGTAAGTGATCGATGTCATAAAGCAGTTTTCCAATTATATCCGTATGGAGCTCGGACTGTAACGACTTCCTTAATTACGGGACTCAAATTTATTAAGAAGAGTTTTTTCAACTCGGTAAACAAAATCAGGGCAATCAACACATATGTCATCCCTGTCCTCACGTACTCATTCGAGCTTATCAAATGGTCTAACACCGACCTTGAAAAGTTAAACAGAATCGCCCGCGTAGAAATGACGATGCACCGAATGCACGACAAAAATTCAGCGATTGAAAAGTTTGTTCTACCACGACATATAGGGGGCAGGGGCGTTGTAGATGTCAAAAAACTGTGAGGCACAAGTTATACAGTTGCGAGACTATTTTAACAGCAAACGAAATATTGCGCTTTACAGCACCATCTGTAAACGGGTCTTGACTACACGCTCTTGAATTTGTCCTTAAGTGTGTCCTTGAATATCAGGGCAGAAACCATGGAGGATAGTGAGGCATCCAATATTTGGCGAAGAAAGGGTGTTCTGTATCTAGAGACGGAAGGATTCGTCAATGCGATACAGGACAAGGTTGTCAGCACCATGAATGATCGCAAACACGTGTTAAATCAAAACGTGGTTGACCGGTTCCGATTATGTGGATATACGAACGAATCCATAGAGCACATTATTGATGGCTGTCGCGTAATGGCTCAGAGAGAATATACGCACAAAAATAATGATGTAGCGGGCATGGTACATCAACAACTTGCCCTAAATCTAAGATTCTTAAAAGAATGGTCGCCTTTCTATAGATACATTCCAATGCCCATTTTAGAAAGCGAATATTACATCTTATATGTGGATGTTCCTATCCAAATGGATCATTACTTCCGGGCCAATCGACCTGACATCGTGATGCGAGAAAAAAAGGTGGAAGTCTGCATTATCGACATTGCTTGTCCACTTAACCGAAATTTCCAGTCAACCTATACAGCCAAGATTCACAAGTATAGCGAGTTAAGGCATGAAGTAAAGACCATATGGAGGAATGTGAATCATGCATCTATTCATCCCATTGTGATTTCGGCTCCATGCAATGTGCACGCAAGATGCACTGAACATCTTGAACATTTAGAAGTCAGTAGGATACTCGCAGTAGCTCAGAAGGCGGTTTTATTAAACACCTGTCGCATTGTAAGAAACTTTCTTGACCATCAGGATGCAAGCGACTAAAAACCTGCGGAGTGCCAGATGGTAGCTCTAAGAAAGCATATCCAGGGAAGACTGTTGTGACCTCCAACGCTCGCGGACGCTCGTAATTGTATACCTACAGCATCATCGCTGGATGTTTCAAGTACCGTATTAAATTAGCTTATAACATCCTAATCTCAGTAAAGGAACTTATTTTAATGTACATTGTCTTAATTAAGTATCCGGACTGGGACGAGTCCATTTCCAAACATTATCTTGTAATTCAATGTCGAAAAACTTAAAATAAAAAATAAGAGAGTTTAGATTTCCAAGCATGCGCAGAGTCCCATCACGAGATACATGTATTTTCCAAAAGATCCGATATATTCTGTATTTTCGACCACCAAAGTTCGAAAATCACTACCAAACACCAACAAACGACCACCAAACGAGATCATAAGGAATTACAAAAAAAAGGTAAAGTGGGGTGCTAACTGAAGTTGTCGCACCAACTTTGAAAACTCGATAACTTTTTTAATTTTGTCCATCAAACGTTCAGTGTCGACTACCAAACACCACCAAACGATATCATAAGGAATTCAAAAAAAGTTCAAGTGGGGTGCTAACGGAAGTTGACGCACCAACTTTGAAAACTAGATAAATTTTCTAATTGTGGCCAACAAACGTTCAGAGTCGACTACCAAACAATTTTTTGAAATTGAATTTTTGAAAAAGCAATAACTTTGTCAATTTTGACCACCAAGCCTTTAAAGCTGACCACCAAACGACCATTCTGTATTATCGAAACTCGAACTACACTTCATTAAAGATTCAATTTTTTCAATTATGCAATGTGACACGATAATAGTGTAGTTGATCCTTGAACTAAAACACAAAAAATGACTAATTTTTTGATACTGAAAAGTTCCCTGAGGAATTGATTGTTCAATTAACTTAATTATTTTTAAACAGAAAATAATAATTTTAGAAACTGGAAAGCATTTTATTCCGTATGATGTGATTTTATGTGGTATTAATAATTTACTATGAAGCACATACTATAGAGTTGACATATTTTTGAACTAAAATATATAAATAAATGCAATATATATATATAATGCAATATATAAATAAATGCAATATTATCGGCGCTTGAAATTTCTCCCTGAATTTTCCGAAACTTGTGATTGAAATTTGATGCAATTACTGTAATTAACGATCAACTCAAACTTTCCAAAATTCAGTTACCGTAACTGAAATGCGTTACTGAGAAGCAAATTTACACAAAATTCAGTTACAGTAGTGTAACCTTAATTTACGGTTTTTAAAAATAATCCTAAATTGCATTTAAATATTAGATCCACTTATATTACTTTTATTATATTATTATTATATTATTTTATATTACTTATATTACTTGACATATAATAGTACGAGCGGAACACAAAGAAGCAAAGAATATGGAAGTAAATTAAGACTCATTTACACACTACTCCACTTGTCACTCATTTTGCTAATCAAGGCCCATAAAATTGAAGTCTTTCCTCAATTAAGAATAAAGCATAATTCCTTGATATTAACCACAGTAAGACGAGAGGTTATCTCCTTAGAGATATTTATTCTACTCGGGACTTGAAATGACTTGGCTCATCGTATGTCGCATTACAAGTTTATTTTTATAGTAAAAATAACAATACTATTACGACATTTCTGTCCTTCTGGGCGTAAATGACCAAATATGTTTGATATGTAATATGTATGTCCATTATCCAATCTGGAAGTATCAGAGACCGTCTCCCGTATTAGGAAAGCTTTGCTTATCTCCTGCATGCTGACTATAGATTCATCTTTTTTACGTATAAGTTATTCAAGGCATGGCAAATAGGCCAATAAATAAGCTAACTGCGTCTTTCTTCAACGAGAAGGATTGAATGTGCATTTGTATAATGTCTTAAAATGATATGACAAAATTATACACAGTGTGCGATGTTATATTTTGCATGTCTCTTTATCAACTTACTGGAATAATTCACACACGAAATTTGATCAAAAATACAGTTTTTATTACATTTCTATTCAAATTTCATCATAATAATCAATTTTATTTATATTGATATTTTTATTAGCTATTAGGCTCTTTCTGACAAGAAAATATCTATTAAAGTAGTTTAAACATTGAATTTTGCCTTCTCACCACATGAAAAGTTATTTTATTTTTATTATCTTCGGTATGTAAATGCAGGCTTGTCAGCGATATTCTAATTTGCAAAAAGGGAAAAAGTGGATTTTTTTTTTAAATTGACCAACATTTATATATTGTTTTATTCTTTTCTAAACTAGACGTTATTTGATAGGAATATATTTACATAGGTTAATTATAAATTCAGAATTGTCAATTCGCGAATGTGTTCACTGTAGAGCGGAGTAAAAATGCTGCAGTGTCTTTGAAAAAAATGGTTTAGCTGACCCAGCTATAACCGTTTAGCTGGATTTCGTCTTCTAAGAAAATTTAGCTATTTCAGCTAAATTTGCCATCTAGAAATAATCTAGATAAATTAGCTAGGTAATTTCTAGATGGAAAATTTAGCAAAAACAGCTAAGAAATTTGGGAGACACAGCTATATATTGTTTGGAAGACGAAATCCATCTAAACGGTTAGCTGCGACAGCTAAACCATTTTTTTCAATTTGTGAAGTTTATCAAATCATTTGAGTCAAGGGTAAGCGAAAAAAGTTATGGTTTGGCCGCAATCCGATGTACTTAGCCTCCAATTTAAGAATTCAAAGAATTCAACATTTTTCAACAAATTTAAAAGACTTTAAATGAGCTGAAAACGAATTTTTAAGCATAGTTTTTGTTAGTTAACAATGAAATCAAATGAAAAAGAATTGTTTAAAGTTAAAATTTCATTTAAAGCGCGCATTTTTTATATACCTAATTGCATTTTTTATATACCTAATTGCATTTTTTAAATGTGCATGTCTTGCTTAAAATTCCTTCAGCTTGAATCGCAAAAACATGCCTTTTTTGTTATCGTCGAAAAATTCTTTTCTGATGTTTACGAATTTGGTCGTTTATTTAATTGATTTTTTTCTCGATTTTTACACTTTAAGATCCACGAAAGAAAAACGTTTATTCAATTCAAGGTGCAAAAGTTTAAACAAATTATATCGAACTGAAAGGTTTTTAGTGTGAATAGCGGCACCTGGAAAAGGGGAAGAATAAGAAAGTAAATACGAAATTTTGCTATAATTTTTTTTGGCCTATAGGATAAAGTTTTTGAATTTTTCTTCTTCAAATACTTACATTTAGAATTTTTAAATGATAAATCTTCCAAATGTCTGGTTCTGAATGTTTTATTTTGAAATTATTATATTTCTATGTAATTCTATTTCAAATTTATTCAAGTTAAAATTCATGCATTGCACATGCTTTCAAATATAAATCATTATTTTACACAGCAATATTCATTTTTTGAGAGTTCATGTTTATAAGATTAAATGAATTATTTTATGGTTGAAATCGTTATTGTTCGACAAAAATTGAAAATGGTTTACATTTATTGAATGCATAATTATTAAAAAAATAAAATAAACTTTGCGATAAAGATTAGTTTGATTTCTCATTTTTTAATACAGAATGCTTTTTTCTTCCCGTGGCCACCATATTTTTAAAAATTATTATCGTTTATGGAAAATTTTTTTTTTATAATCCTTTCACCGAATATTCGTCTCAACTTAGTACGATACCGGCACACTAAATTTTAATTTCTTCGGAGCAGAATAATTGGTTTGTATCAAACTTTTGTTATTCTTATTTAGCTTTACAGCAGTTTTTATTTTCGTGAAAAATTGAAAATTCGATTTTATTCGCTACCGAAAACTGATTTTTAAAACCTGTGAAATTGTAACTTATTTCACTTTTTTGGATTAAAACTTTTTTAACCTCATTCAGAAACTCAATATCTCGGAAATAAGTGTTCATTTTTTATTTAAAGTAAGATTACATTTTTCATCGCAAGTGTACTTTTTGAAGCGTGTATACAATTTTTCAAGTTAGAAAATATGAATCGTTTTTTGAAACAGAATGAGAATTTAAAATCAAATTTTATCTAATTTCCTTTTCTGAATATAATTCTTTAAACGTTGAAGAAGATTAAAAATATTTGGTCTTTTCGAAACAAAATATTCTTCAGAGGATTCTTGAAGCTTGGAATGAATCCAAATGTTGTTGAAGTCTTTGACCCAATCTTTCAAACCTTGAACTAAAATAAGTTCATGTTCGTGAAAAATACTGTAAAAATAAAACAAGAATTGCAATAAATTCTTATTAAATCTGATTTTCAAACAACATTTTTTATATTCCCTATCATGATATTATACATAATATTAATAGCGAGCTCATTTTTTGTGCAGGATTTAATATCATTCCCTAAAAATAAAGTATGCCATATCCTAGTGATATTTTGTGGTCCAAGTTTTCAAATAATAATGAAAATGAGAAAATTACATTCTTTGTTTTACCAATGTGCTTGGAATAAGGCGTGGTTAAGAAAAAAAAGAAAAATTTGAATTTAGTTTGGGAGAATGGCTCATTTTGTGAGTTTCTTATAAAAAAGTACGTATTGTTTCTTTCTTCGATGGGATAATTAGAAGCGCCACCCATCCTCTATTTCCCCATAAGGATACATCCGGCGCGGAGGAAAAAGAAATTCAAGTCTTTATACTTTCGAAATTGGAATAACTAAAAAGTTACTAATAAATTAGTGTTAAGTGGTTTACAAAGTAATTTTTTCGTTGACATTTTTTTTACTAATAATTAGTAAAGAAGTACGAGGTTTTAACAGTATTCTTACTAATTAATTTAAATAATTACACAGGCCGACAAAATATGTTTTTTCTCGAAATCCTAAAACCAGAGTATACTTTTCCGAAGGGTTTTGACGCGCTGAATCCGAAACTGGTCTAAGAATTGCTCAAAGCCTAGTTTTTCTCAAGATATTCTAACAGAAAAGTTCAGAAAATGCTGTTTGAAGCATTTTTTGGAATTTTTAGTAACTCGCTATGGAGTGTGGCAGCTATAGCCGCCACATTGAATTCGCCATCTTGAATTTGGGAATTTTGACCATAGACTCGAGAATAGTATCTCAAAAATCCTGAGATGCTTTGACAAGATTTTACGAAAGAAATCATCCCGCCGTTTTATCTAGTCTCCAATAAAGCAAAACCCAGCATTTTCTGAACTTTTAGGTTAAAATATTTCGAGAAAAAGCAGGCTTTGTAATTCTGATGCCAGATTCGGATCAGCGTGTCAAACCCTTTAGAAAAGTATAGTCTGGTTTCTGGGCCATTAGCAAAAAACCTTGTAATCTATCCTCCAATACAGCGAAAAACAGCATTTTTTACTCTTTTAGGTTAGGATATCTAGAGAAAAACCAGGCTTTGAGCAATTCTGAGGCCAGTTTCAGATTGAGCGAGTCAAAAACCTTCAGAAAATTATAGTCTACTATCGGCGAGAAAATGATAGGCGTGACTTTGAAGCTTAACAACTCAGTCAAAAAAAATTCTAGCACAATAAAAAAACAGTCTAATGAAAGCTAGAAGTGTTTTACGCAAATGAGCTTGAAGACGTGTATGTAAAAAAATTTGGTGCTTTGCAGATTGAAAAATGTAAAAAAAAAAGTAAGGATTTTCGGCTACATTTTAGAACAGTCAAGTTTAGAACATTATTTCTTATACAAGGGGCAATAGGGAAATTTTGACAAAATGCATGAGTATGAGGAAAACTTTGTGAACAAATTGTTTTTAAGAAATTTGAAAAATAATAAAAATTGTTGATTAAAAGTACAAAAATGTACAACTATATTACCTTCAGTTCTAATAAAGATATCAAAGCGATTCAAACTGCAAACTGTATCGGATAGGCTCTGTAATTATTTTCAATCACCCGGAAGGATGTGATAGTCATATTTTTTGTGAATAAGAATATTATTATATTATATTGTATTCCTTAACAATATACGAATATAAAATGAGTAATTTTCTATTAATTATTAGTAAATGTTGACTAATTGATATATAAAGACTAATAATTCTAGTATAATTATTCTACAAATAATTCTACTTTATTTACTTTTCTGCAGTTAGTGGCATCATTGAATCGCTTTGCCATTTCTCGATATATTTCGCGCCTTTTTTGCACGTTTCTTGTCCACTTTCACTTTATATAATTTATGTCATCTTACGCGGAATACACTCACGTTTTACGTTGACACCGATAAGAAATTACGACGAAAGAGAACACGACACATTTTCAAGAAAAAATTTGTTTTCACACACAACATATAAGTTGAATACGATGAGTATGACTTTTACTCTATCGGGAAAAATCTTTTTTCGCGTCAACTTTACACGTACGGGGACAGCTATCACCGCGCGTGACACTTTAAACGGCAGAAGATGATTTAAAGTACTTCAATTATTCTGACATCATATTGTCAGAAAAACTCAAAGTTTATCACTTTACAGATTTATTTTCTCATTTGACTCACTTAAGTTTCCAAAAATACTCTATCGCAGCTTGTTACGTGTTAATCCAGATCTTTGTTTTCACTTCCACTCCGCAGTATAAGGAAAGTTTCTAGAGTAATTTAGTATCCATCATATGTGTACCAATTTAATGAAATTCGGTGTATAAATAATAAAATAGTATAAGTTTATTATTATCAATATAATATGTTATAATAATTAAAATTATAATGGAGGTTGAATAAGGATTAGGTAATTTATTTTCTAATTTTAATCCTTAGTTGAAAAAGATGATAAGAATGCACATGTGAATTAAAAAAAATTTTCTGAAGGGGAGTAGGTGATTCGTAAAAGAGGTGAAGTAGAAGGTACTTTTTTGGGGGATAGTAGGGGAAAGTCGGCTATGATGTCAGTGTGGGACATGGTGGTTGAAACATATAACGCTAGTATTTTTTTTTTTTGCTTTTTTAATGAATTTTTCACTTATATTTACTCTTTTTGGTTCACGAGAAAGAACTTTTTGTGTGTGCAAAATTAATATAAAAGCGAAACACACATGTGAGCATTACTTGTTTTATTCACTATGCCCTGTTCATAGCCAACTTTCCCTTACTACTAATGAGATAGCACCTTTCGTAAATAATATTTTTAAATTAACTTCGCATGTTATAATGTCCAACACTTTCCTGAAAGTGTGTATGAAACTATTGAGAAGTGCATTTCTAAAATATAATGTTTCACTTCACCATTTTTTAAAACTGCAAATTCACTCTACACGTTTTAGTACGCAACACTTTTCTCTGAAAATGAGTGAAATATATATTCTTCTTAAAGATGCGAAAGTAGATAATAATTTTATTAGTTGTCAGTGCATGAGTGTGAGTTTTAAATAATTTGTTGTGAATCTTCACTGAATTATTGTAAGTTTTTAGCGCTTGTATGCTAAATAAAATTTGTGTGAATATGAAATATATTATGAGTATGTATGACATTAAGGGGTTATTGGATTTTGTTTAACTTGCACTTGAAAGAAATTGGAAAGGAATTCGCGGCCTACCTTGAAACAAGCAAGTCCCCGACGGGTGTCTCCTGAGCGGCAGCTCGTGCTAGACTGGCATTATGGCTTTGAAATTGTAAACGTCTGGTAGAAATCCCGCGACCTCGCCATCCACCTCAGCGCCCACCATCACGCAGAGCTTATTCTCTCCCCTGTCATGATTCCTAAAATACTATGGTATTTTATTTATTTTAGTGGTGCGCGACAATGCCCTCAACTCTGACATCTTATTACGCGTATTTCCAGAATGGCATTTCGCTCCTGCATCACACAATCTTCCCAAGAAGCAAGCCAATTACAGAATGTTTCCTCTCTTAAACTGTACCAGTAAGATGATCACTGATCGAATCAGTATTTTAAATTGTCACTGGTGATGTTGAGTGAAAGCAAGCCTTATTGCGCACTAGTCTTTTTGTTAAAAATATTTAGGGTCTATCTGCAATAAATAGGGGATCTAATATTCTTCGCATGAAAGTCAGGAGCATCTGGATATTTTTCTTTGAGTTTAAATGATGCGGCAGGTGGACGTACTGAGGGGCCTCCCCACAGTTAGATGCAATATAATTATTATACCATATTATATTACAGCCTGACCCTTATTTATTATCGTGAAAGTAAAATGCCGTTTTTAAATGATAATTTTATAAAGGTTAGCACACATTTGATAAATAAGTGTCATATCTAATCAGCTGATGGACGATAACGCGTACGACCACTGCTGGTACTGAGTCACCAGTCATCATCATTGAGTAAACCAGTGAAGGAATTCCATCGAGTTAACCAGTCAATCTCACTGATTGTTAGTGGCACACTTCTGACTTTTGCAGCCAGTGAGATTTCACTGCTTCATTTTAAGAGAGTGAAAATTAGATTGAAAAATTTGCACTTTTTTATAACTTGAATGATGCTGAAAAATAGCCCTCCACCCGCCCCACCTATCGTATGGTAATTTTTGAGAACTGAAATTTTTTCGTAAATTTATTTAGGGCTCATCCAAAAATAACGTAAATCGATTTAGGTGCCAGGGAGGTTTTTGCTCAAGTTTTACTGTTTCCTATGAACTAACAAAGTTGTTCAACTTTCGACCAAGTAGTTTATTTTTCAACCAAAAAGATGAATTTTTAATAAAAAAGGTAATATTTCATATTTTAGAAAAAAAAAAAAATGTTCATTTAAAATAAAAAACATTTCAATTGAATAAAAGAGGACGAATTTTTAACAAACTAGATGAATTTTCAACAAGAGTTGAAATTTTAACCAAGAAAGATTTGTCATTCAATAGTTCATTTTTTAAAATTGGAAAGATCAAGTTTTAACAAAAACTGCAATAGTTACATTTTCAGTTCAAAATAGTAATTATATTAATGAAATAAAAGAATTTTCTAAAAAAAATGGACTTTTCAACCAAAAAATATGAATTTTTAACAAAGTAGTTAATTTTCACCGAAACAGTAAAATTTTTATGCAAAAAAATTTATTTTAAACCTAAAAAGATGAATTTTCAACGGAAAATGGAATAATTGATATTTCAACCAAAAAAAGAATGTTATTTAAAATCAAAAACTGTTGTACCAATAAAGACAATTTTTTAACAAGATAGTTACATTTTCAATACAAAGGATTAATTTTCTACCAAAAATGATACATTTTCAACTGGAAGTGGCATAGTTAAATTGTCATTCCAAAAAATTAATTTTCATTACAAAAGAAACAAATTTTCAACAAAATAGTTGAATTATCAACTAAAGAAATGAATTTGCAACAAATTAGTTCAACTTTCGAATAAATAGTTAAATTTTCCATCAGCTTATTGAATGTTCGGACCAATATACGAATTTTCTACAAAACAGTTGAACTTTCAACAGAAACGTACATTATCAATCGAAACAGATTAATTTTTAACCAGGGAGTTGGATTCCTAACCGAAACAGATGAAATTTCCACGAAAAAAATGAATTTTCAAAGGGTTACTTTTTAACAGAATTGTTGAATTTTCAAACAAAAAAGATTGTGTAGGAAATGGTTTTGACCACAACTTTCGAAAAAGTTCAAAATTAAGGAAATAACGATAGTTTTTTTGAAAATATTGAAATTAATTTACTCAAAAGTCCTAGTATTTTTTTCTCTTGATTTTTTCTGTATTTGGTTTATTAACAAAAACTATTTTTTTCTGAAATACGTCATTGAACAATGTCTTTCGGAACTTTGATCTCTTTCGAATTTTTTTCGAGATTTTTGCGAAAATATTTAGAAAATCTTTTAAGAATTATTTTTATAGACAACATAATTTTATGGTGTTGCGAAAAAACTAAAATTGATTTAATTTAACAGTTTTAGCAACAGTGTAGTCGGAAAGTTAATGAAGTAATTTATAAATAATGGAAAGTTACCGATTATTTAAAAAATACCGACTTCAAAGAAAAAAGTTTGATGGAAAAGTCGTTGAGATTGTTAATTCACGTTCTGCTATGTTTTTTATGACATCGGAAAATTGTATTGTTAACAAAAAACAAATTTTAAATAATTTTATGCATATTTTCGCAAAAGGCTTGAAAATAACATGAGGTTAAAAATATCAAAGGACATTTTTCTAGAACTTTTTTAGAGAAACAATTTTTTTTGACATTCTTCTCATAATTTTTAGATTTGGAAAAAATGTGCATTTTCATTTTTCAAGCAAACTCTTCATATTTATTTGGAATCTAGAAAAAAGGAAAACTGTAAGGTTTTTGAGTTAATTGACTTTGAATATTTTCAGAAAAACCGTTGCCATTTCGAGAGAACAAGAAATTGTATTAGAACCAAAAATAAAAAGATATATAACTATAATAGTTTAAAAAATATCACACTTTTAATATAAATTTAGACTATATTATGATAATGCGAATTTAAAATTTTTTAAATTTGAATTCACATAAAGTAAAAAAAATTTTTGTCCAATATTTTGACTTGAGTATATCATTCCTGCTTGATCAATTAATAATTTTGAGAGACGTTTATAATTGATTTCACATTTTACGTAAACATTATAACTGGTTTTTATATTTGCATATTTTTACAAAACCAGGATGACTTTTCAATTTCGCATGAGACTTTAAACTCACAAAGTCACTATAAATTTTTTTTTGTGACATAAACTAATTTTAATGTTCGTATTGCTCGAAACCTACAATTTATCTCCATTTTATAATGAAAAATTATTTTTAATGCAAATAACATTGCTGTTCTAGAAATGAAGATATGTATACCGTCAATATTTTGTCAACGCTCGTCGAATTTTGGTGAACCTAGACATCGTTTGTAGAACATTATAAGAACTTTTACCATTCGATAAAGCATAAGATATTAATTTTCTTGAGAATTCTCATCATTTTCATAATGACAAAACTTGTAAAAATTTTTAATTAAAAAGAAAAGTTTCATTAGAATATAATCTTCATTTTGTAAGTCAAGAAATTTATGTAGGGAATTATTTATTGGAATTTTATAATATTCCAATCTTCGTTTTCAAGTTATTGGGTCTAATAGGTTTTGGAATATGAAAACATTAAAAATTCAATGCTTAAAATTTAATAATTTTATTTTGAAACACATTGAAATTGTAATATGTTTAATTAAAGTTCAGATTTGAAGAGGACCTAGCACAAACAAACTTGTCACAATTGGTCTAAGAACGTTTGTGAAATTTCTTCTACTTTCATAAATTAAATTAGTGTTAGTAAAATTCACCTAAAGTCACTTTGCCGCATGTATGTATTTTTCGCGGAGACCTTTCCCCATTGAAAGTTAAACTAAGGGATTTGAAATTAAAGCGTTTGAAATAAAAATTGTTCCTTAAATTAAAAAGTTCAATCGTTTCAATGAAAGCATTGGAACCTTTGAGTAATTTCCAAGTACAAGATGCAAAAACGAAAAATTCAACATTCTGAAATTTGAACCCTCCAGAATTTAACTAATTTCAATTAAAATAATTATATTATTGTGAGATATATATATTATTTCTAAATATAAAATTGAACTTCTCCTATAGCTCTACAATTGAACAATTTAATTTCAATGACATGTTGTACAAATTCTAATTATATTATTTTAATGCCTACGTAATTGGAAAAAATCATAATAAAACAATTGAAAATGGAGCGTTTAGCTCCAATAACGGTGTCCTTGGTTTTTTAGAAGTTTCTTATTTTTAATTGTTTCGTACGTACATAACTTCGAGAAGAAGAAATGAAAAACGGACCGTTATTTCACCCAAGCGGTAAATTGTAAGTGTTCAGAATTGAATAATTGTAACTGTGTTCGAAATTGCAAATTTCAAACTTGAAACGTTTAAAATGGAAAATATCAGACTTTGAGATTTGTACATTTGCAAATTGCATGCGCTTTCTCGGTTATTTAAGTTTAAGTGCTGTAACTCTCTACATCTAAAGTAGTCAAAGTTCATGCATTACTAGTAGAATTTTACTATTTAATTCAATTAGAGAGAAATTGGTCAATAACGGTTAATAGGAAACTACTAATTTAGTTATTCGAAATATTGACCGACTCAATAGTGGAAAGCTACTAATTGCATAGTGCAACTATATTAATTTATTTAGGTCTGTATATATTAATTAAAGAGCATTATAGAAATACGAAAGGTAGCAAATAAGAAAGTTTAGAGTAAGAACGTTATTGTGTAATATTTTAATCATTATAGAAACAAGAATAAGGCACTGTTGTAAAACTTGTCAGTAGGCTGGGCCACATGATCATTATTACTCCAAACACAACAAATTATAATTATAATTATAATTTCCAATAATCCTTATTCGTAGAGAAAACCGAAAAATTTAACAATTTGGATTTCAAAATTGACACAAATGACAATGGAGTAATTTTGAATATTATATCTTTTACTGTGTTATAATTCTTTGTTTTTATATTATTACTTGAATAATTTCACAATACATAATATGCTCTCAAATCTTAAAAATCATTTTATTCAGAAAATCCAATTCTCGTTTTAAAAAGTGGTGAGCACATTAAATCCGGATGAACATAGAACTCTGCTTTATAGTTTCTTTTATTTATTAAAACTGAGAATGTAAATTTAGTTGATTAAGGCAATCTTATGTTTCTGTCAATTCCAAATAAGAAATGTTTAATTGGTTGACCTTAATTCCATTGAGGCCATAAAACGTTTTTGAGTTGGAGAGAAATAATTGAACAAATGACAATTCTTCGGTGATTGGCTAATTATATTGAGTAATTGGATTGAAAAATCCACTTAAAAAAATGTATACCATTTCTTCTAAAGGAATTACTACATCAAATACTTTAAAACGCTAAACTGATAAATATTCTGCACAAAATAATTGGACACATAATGAATCATTTAAATCCTTAAACCAGTTAAGTTGAAAAAATATAATAGTGAAAACTTTTCTCTTGATAGGAATTCTATAAAAGAGGTATTGAAACGGTTCTTTCTGCAGAAACTAAATAACCTGTCGTTACAAGTAAAATGCTTTTTATTACTTCAGCTGCTTTCATTTACCTTGAGGAGAAAATTTTCTTGACTCAAACAATTGTTTGCCAATAAGACATATTCCATTCTGTCAGTGGAAGTCTAGTTGTAATAAAAAACATCTTATTTGGTTCTCCTAGATGTTATTTGTAATTTCATATCATTTATCCTCTGCTAACAAAGCTGAGCAATTCATTCATTCAAATCAAGAATTAAAATTATTTATATAAAATTATAAAATACCAGTTTAATTTTAAATTTTCAGCATCTTTAAAAAAACCGGTATGCGCTTTTGCTTTAAGAGTTGGTGAAACCACCTCAGGGTTATTGATAATTTCCTTAAATCTTCTCCCTACAATTGATTCAGTAAGGAATGGGCCACTGAATTCAATTCACTGATTCGCCACTAAAGCGCGTTACTATTGATTAATTAATTTTAGCCATTTACGATTGCAATAAATAAAGCTGCGCTCAGTAGTTCTCTAAAATTCAGCATACAATGATAACGTGAAATCTTGTGACACTTGGAACCCTCCCAGAATCGTTGTCGTGAAAGTTGATAAAAAATCAAAGGAAATGTCAGTTCTAATCATTTCCGCCATTCTCATTTGGACGTCATTTGCATCCGCCTTTGGTTAATGATTTGAAATACCGACAACTGTTTGCAATTTCCAACAGCAATCGGTTCATGTAATGGCATGGAGCCAGTTTCCAATAATTGCCTGTCTTGCGGTCAGCCGATAAACAAAATGTCAATAACCCAAAGATATTATTATAATAAAAATACAGTCTTTTATCATCTCACCACCCATTTCTATGTTTGTTAAAATCAATAATAAAAGAATTCTTAAGAGTTTTCTTTTATTTTAAAAATATTAAAGTATTTAAAAATATATTTTATTATTTTTTAATCGGGATGGTTCGAAAATTAGACACGTGCGTGTAAAATTAATACTGAATGCGACTCATTGCTCGTAAACTACATTAATCATACAATGTAGCTAGCCGGGATAGTTCTATAATCAATGAAAAACCAGTTTCTTTTGATTCGTATTAAAAAGTTCTTATGGATTCTTCAGAATCCATACACACTTGAGGATTCATCAAAAGTGGAACGAGGTAATACTCATCAGAGAGATTTCCCCAAACATAATAAAAATACCAGTTTTCAACTCAAAAAGTACTTTTTAGTCATATAAACATTCAAGGTTAGTAATTTATTATCAAATAGAGATGTACATCTTCCACAAACGTTCTTGAGGTATTAAAAATTAAGTAATAAAAACATGTTAGTAATAAATATTACTTGAAAGCACTTTCAGATAAATTGTAAGGTAGAATAAAAATTTTCATTTACTAGAACCTTGACCACGTGTATTATGCTACTCAATTCAGAAGTGCTATTATAACTTCGATTTTATTTGATTATGCCTTAGTTTTCTTATTCATTTGGATTTTTTAGATATTAATTTTTAAGGAAAAACCTAAACCCGAATTAGTATTGCACTAGAAACGTTTTTGAAAAGTAGGAAAAACAGGAAATTAATAGCATTTTTTGTTCTTGAAAGTTGAGTGGTTATTCTGATTTAGAGCAATGCCATTTTCTTCGTAAAAACTGTATTTTTGTCTGGCTATTCTAAAGATTCACTTATGAAAATGTAAATTTTTAACACTGGAAAAGGTAAAGTTCTTTGGTTTTACCGCATCATTTTTTACATGTAGGGAGACGACCCTACAGTAGATAATGAATATTCTTAAGGAAGTTGTCACGCGACAATAACACTCAAAATTTTATAATCAGATAGATGTAAGAAGTGACATGTGCTCTACTAACCATTGTTGCAAAATTTCGATTGGGTTTGTATAATCAAATAGAAGCATCCTATAGACGAATACGCACATTTACAGTAACAGTTTATCAGGCAGCGAGAGCTGCGACGTTGCAATTTCATTATCGGAGAAAATTGTGGTGACAGTTATAAGCTCAAAAAAGTATCGTCAAAATGTCGACACAATTAAAACATAAAGGGAAATTTATTTCCTAAAAAGTGCTGGGTAAACGTTTGAAGGCAATTGCAGCTATGTGTGTCGTGCGAGAACAGAAATATTATTCTTTTCAACATTATATCTTTTATACTAAACACACAATAATTTTGATTTTCAAAAATAAGCTCGGCACGATAGTTTTCTATATGTTTGTAGTTTTATAGCTCAATGGTAAGTTTCGTTTTTAGACAAGAAGTTATAATATGGCGATTGCCCATGTTAGCTATGGGAGACCCATGCAAACAGTACTGAACATAATTGATAATATTTGACTTTCGAAACAGACGATTAAGCTAAAAAGGGTGTATATACCCTTATGCATACATGTATCGTTATATAACAATATTTTCTACATATTTAAAATTTGTTAGACAATTCGTAAGTTGGGTCCGATTGCGGCACATCTACCTTATGACTCAAAGTGTCCTGCTTTTGAATAGAACAACTTTATGGAATTAGTTTTAATGTAAAACAAATGACTCCAGCATTCCATCAGTGATCATATTTCGGACGCACGGACCACTCAAAACTTTTTTCTGAGTCTCATTTTAATGTCTCAAATTTTAATGTTTTTTTTTTTTTTTTGTCGTTTGAATTGATGTTGTACCCACAAGTATTTAGGGAATTAAATGTCCGTCCCCACAGAGCCCTGATTGTGGGAATAATATGATTTACAATAAGAGACCCCCGGTATTCCAGGACACCGTATAAACTATGGTATGACATGATAGTTCACGACCTCGCTGTGGCTTCCAGGTCTTTCCGTCTCGTGAAAGTTCTCTTCAAGATTAGTACAGTTCACGCGACCCGTATAGGAGGGTCTCCTTGTGATATAAAAACATGTAAAGTCTTAAATTAAAAATTTCGGTGTGAACAACGGGAATCCATAAATGATTATGATATGTTAGAATTTGAAGTGCTATTTATTCATCTGGGCGCGTATCTTCATTCCTCTAGTTAAACCTTTTCATAAGTGTTTAATTGTTCTAAGTGGTTAAATAGAATTTCTGATCAATTACACTGACACATACTTTGTTGAATCTGTAAAAAAGTAGAATGAATTTTTCTCGCAATTAAAAAAGCGTTGATTCTTATTACGTTTTACATTCTTAGGAATCTATAGCCTTTCGATGGAAATTTGAAAGTCTTCGGAAAAATGTATAGTTATATAGCTGTTATAATATATATGTTATTATATATTATAGTTATATATGTATAGCTGTATCAACGATTCATGAATTTCAATGTACCTGAAGCTCCGAACGTTCATATGAACAAAATAAAAGAATTTTTTCTCTATTTCTTTTGCTTAAATAATTTAGGAGGCCGAAAAATGATATTCTGTCGAGAAAAATTAGTAAATTTTTCATTGTTGACAGTTAACGCTGCTTACACATCTTACACACCCTAAAACATCTTCCTTTTTTATGCCTCGAATTATAGGTCGAGTGTGACGTTTTGGAATGACACCTCAAGCCATCCTTGTTATATAATATGCACACTAAAAATGTTAAAAATGAGAAGTTAGAATTTCGAAATCTCCAAATTATAAAATTTCAAAAATCTTTTTTTTTTGTCCCAAATTATTGGCTGGGTGATGAATTTCTTAACAAACGCTAAAAACCAATTATATGTTAGACATGGAATGGTTTTATAGGGACAATATGGCTTAAGGATATTTTAAAAGGTTTCAAAAGATTGTATAAGATTACATTGTATGTAATGTCACGGGGTTTTATAACATTTTAATGGATTTTAAAGAGTCTGTTCACAAGGGTTTTCTTACCTTTAAATAAGCTACGTTACTTCATAATTTTCAAATATCATACGTAATCGATAAATCACGTTGAATTTTTCGGTTCGTAATAAATATAGGGGAGAAATAATAAAATAACATTTTTTCTGAAAAAATCTACTCTCGTCGCTCTACTGGGAAGAAAACCACAGAACTTCCAATTGTCGGTCCGGTGCTTTCCCATTAAGCTATTAGAGAAATCAAAAGAAGAACAGTTTTTTCAGAAATGCACGAGTAATTTAAAGGAATCTGTATTATCATCAGAGATAGTTACCGTCAATTATTGTAGATACCTTTTTTCATCACCGTGAAAATAGAAATAAATCTATCGATCATGTTAACTCTTTAAATAATAATAAATACTTAACGTCATTTTCAGACATGATAGAAAGTAAATTAAAAAATTTTTTAATTTAATTTTTTCTCAAGAAGAAAGAAGAAGAAATAAGTTCGCATCCAAGTTTTGCAAAAGTATACATCTTCACTTACTTTTATTTCAATTATAAATTTCAAATCTCTGTCAATATTATTCCTATTTAATTAGAGTTATATTTCAAATTGACACATCTTGATTTCAACTATGTAATATCGACGTGTCCAAATGAAAATGTTTAATCTCAGAGAGACTAAAGGAAAAGGTGATAATTCGCGCGACGAACTCTGATAGCTTCAATATGCGCTATAAATTGCATTGTGGACATCATCGCCCTCAACTCTGTAGCACGTCTTTTGATTTGGTCTCCACGAATCAGCACCTTTTCATTTGGTTTGTCTGAGATAGATACTTGTCATTTGTCCAAATCTATATCTTTGTTTCAAGGATTTTAAAAGGTGATTCATTAATAATAACAGTCACAGTAAATTATGCTGCAAATCGATATTTTTAAGAGTTTGCTAATATCATTCGTTCGTTCTCAACGATATTTGTGACCGAACCAATGGTAAATATCGTTGATTTAGCTATACACTAATTATAAGACGTTTTTTGGTTGTTTTGCTTCAAATAAAAATATTAGCAACATTCTTATTTCAGTATAAAAAAGAACTTTGAAATGTGAATTATTCTAGATTTAACGTCTGGGAAACTAGAAAGTTGTATTTGTAAGGAGAAACGTGATTTACTAACTTATTCTTTCTTTCGTTTGACTATGATGAGTGTAAAGGAACGTACTTGAATATAGTAAAGGGTAAAAGAGATAAGATTGACGTTTTTAAGTTATTTTTCTGTTTAATGAAAAGTCATAAGCAATTACCGAACTACGTCATTCACTTTACCGGATGCAATTTCGCTGCTCCCTAGTCAAGTATTTTTTGCTTTAGAACGACGCACGCTTTTTAATAGTTTCAATAATAATAATTATCTATCGTAAAAGATAAATTATGTAATATCCAAAAAATTGAGTTATGCTGCTTCAAATTCATTAGGAGAAATAATTCATAGAAAATTGTTACATGGTCCACCTAGTTGCATGAGGTCGTAATCCACACCATTTTCAAAAATGACTTTTTTATTGCATCACATATTTTAGAAAGCATACTAGTTTCACATTATTCTGATGTTCATATTCTTTCTAAATCATAAGATCCTTAGCGAAAATGCGAAAAGATCTAAAAATAAATTATTTTTCAGTTACAAGTGGATGCAAATCACTTCCAGGTATCTGGACCTACAATTTAAGTTTTTGTAATTGGAAAGGGCTTAAATTTTCAAGAATTTTCTAAAAGTGTAATAATTACACTGTTAGAAAAACTATTTTTCTTTATTAACTTCTATGAAGAGTTAATTATATTCATATAAAAATATAAAAGATCTGTATGTGTAAATGATAGATTTTTTATGTCTTACGGTCCACATAAATTAAAATAAAATGGAGCTAAAACATTTTTTCGAACCCAGAATTTATTATATTAAATCTCCTTTCTCAATCCTGGACGTTTCGGCACAATATGTACAGTTTTAAAAAGGTTTAAACTTGAATAATGATATTTTTACAATGTGTAATTTGTGTGCCGAAACGTTTGAAACAACTTAATTAGTTTCAATTCTCCTGATCCTAAAGCCAACAACTTACATCAAAAATGTCTACAAAATTAAAGAGAACAATCATGATAAATAATTTCATAGATTTATATACATTTCTTATCTCTTTTTCAGAAGTTAATCAAACATAAGATTAATGTCGACGAATAAAAAAACAAAAGAAAGCATATAGAACGATGTCATTTTGGAAATTTTCCATTGAATATTTTTTTTTGTATTTTAAGTCAATTTTAAAAACGATGAAAATGTTTATTTTTTAGTCTTTATCGTAGGTTAGAAAGGACGAATAAAAATTTACATGTTAGAAATACATGCAGACAGTGTACGCAATGAACGTTGACAAACAATGGACGGGTTTTTCATTTTAATTTATGTGTACCTTAAAACATGAAAAACATATATGATTTAAAATTCATAAATATTGACGGTCAAAGAAAGGATTGATTTGATTTCAAATCAGTATATAATACTTATTATAAGGAACTAAGAAGTTTAATATGCATATTTTGAAATATAAGTTACCATTTTTAAAGGGATTTGTTTCAAAAACTAGTTTTATAATCGGATGCAGAAAACTATAACGTTTCTGCAAAAACCTTAATGATTTGGCGGTTGACCGGATAATTTTATGCTTCAAAGTGAGGGACGCCATAAACAATTCAATGGGGCAGACGACCTTAAAGTTCCGTGACTGAAAAGTCAACCTACACCGATTCGCTGGACTCTCAGGGATGACTTCGCCAAAAAAGTCCCTTGCAGATTCAAAAAATTCTTGGATAATATTTCATTGATTACACATTTACAATCAGGGAATTTTTAAAAAAACATTTTGATTAAAAGTTTAGCTATATGAAATTTTTACTAAAATAAATAGTGGAAAAACAGTTACCAGTAATGACATCCATTTTTGTCTATTGCTTACAGTTCACGAGATGTTTTCCGCTGGAAAAATTTTGTTTGTAATTCTACGTCGAATTCCACGTGCGGAAGGATATTGAAGGAAGGATATGCATTGGTCGGTAACAAAAATCTGCCCAGAATTGCTTAAAATTTAAAAATAATGGGCGACTGAAATTCTAGAGCCAGTCCTGATTCTATGTCCAATCGTCCACTTTACCGTGACCATACGTGGAAGCATACGGTAGAATTGTAGTTTCCGCATTGCGTGGTGTAAGCGACAGTCCTTCCGTTCACGACATAAAGATGTCACGCTTTTGTTCGCTAAATTGCCCAGAGAGTTTCGTTGAAGGACTTCTAAGGCGACAACGATCAGCACGCGTCATTGTTTTTGCCGTTTCGGACAAGGTTCTTCGACGATAAAAGTGTTGTCGTTAGCAGTAAATTACAAAAATTTGTAATCACCTTTATTATAACTCCATTAGCAAAAAAAAAAATAAATATAAGCTTAATATTCTCTTCCATCTTTAACTTAAATGAAAAGAAATGAGGAACTATTATTTTTGATTTGGATCTCTTGATCAATAGTCAATTCTCAAGAATGTATAGAAAACGAATTGAGTATCACGCTCAGCACGGAAATTAAAATAATTTATTTAAATGGGTGATAAATTAATAACAGGATCTTGAGCCTGTCAATCATTAGATATTCCATCATTTTTTGCTAAGATTAAGTGTAAAGGAATTAGTTAGGTAATTACAGACGAAGGATATACTAAGAAAGTAATAAAAAATGATTGCGATTAAAAGAGGGTTAAGGTAACAAATTATCACTTATAGGTGGTAATATATCAGGAAACAATATTTTGAAATTCCCCTTTTTTATTTCGATAAGAGAAGCCCTTTTAAAAAAACGTTAAGCTTTTCCATTTTTAATTTTTGAGCCATCATTAAAAAATATTCTTTGTGGACTATTCACAATCAATCATTGGAAAGCATTATTATGAGGAACTCCGAAGACCGAGATTACGATAATTAACGTTCGCAGGAACTTATCATTAAATTTGTAATGTCGCAGTAACCATACGAGGATTCGTGTGACTCTTATCTATGACTTTCATTTACTTGATATAATTCATATGAAACGATTCTAGTTCTTTTTCATTAAAAATAATTTTAACCAATGGGTTGGCACAAAGTACGTTTCAAACTACCCTACCTTTTAAACATTTTTAGTATAAGGCTAGTATTTGATTTTTTTTTCGGTCTAATATGATACTTAATACACTCGAAGTTCACGCTTTAACGACCTTCGATATAACGAGCGCGTGCTACAATGAGCGCAGGGTCTCGTGCTACGAGCAGAATGTCTTCCTCCTCATTCTCGCTATTTCGCACGGAGAGAGCGCGCAAATTTGGACCAAGAAACAATTGTTTATTACTTTAATTTGGCTAAATACTTCATTTTTCTTGCAGTTTACTTGGAATTCTATATGGACAATTGTGTTTCTTCTATTTTAAATATAAACTCGTAGTGTAACTTAGTTACGATTTTTCCAGTAACTTGGAACTTTAATTTTACAAACAATCTAATAACTGAAATTCTTAACGTCTTTTCAGACTAAATGGAGATATGAATGAAGTATTTCTGAAAAAGATCTTCTTTTCCGCTCCGCTGCGAGACCTTAACCGAAGGAGATCTTTTTCAGAAGAAAATTAATTTAAAAAATGTTTTATTCATAGCTCTATCCAATCTAAAAAGACGTTCCGAATTTCTGCTATTCTCTTTTGACAATACAGATTGCTTGAAACGTTTGAATGGTCAACCTACAAAGATACATTTTTTAAGAATTAGGAGAATTTGCAAGCAAAGATACGAATTTTTTAGAAGAGAGTGTAATTTTCAACTTCAGAAGTTGAATTCTCAACAATAAAATTCATTTTCAATTGAAAAGATGAATTTAAAATCAAATAGTTGACAATTTTCAACTAAAAAAGGTAAATTTGAAACGAAAAATAGAACTGTCAAGTTGTCAGTTTAAAAAATTAATTTTTAACAACAAAAAAAAAAGAAAATTTCAACGAGTTAAGTTCAACAAAAACAGGAATTTTAAACCAAAAAGTTTCTTTCTTAATCAAAATGATTAATTGTCAACAAGAAAGAATAATTTTCGACGCAAAAATAGCAATATTCAACAAAACGAATGCATTTTCTTAAAAAAACGTAACTTTTCTACCAAATAATTGAACTTTGAACTTTAAACCAATAAAGAATGAAATTTCAACCAAAAAGATTAATTTTCTACTAAATAGTTTAATTTTTACCATAACGTTACTCCCACTGCCACAAAGTGTAAGAAATTTCTACACTTTAATATCTTTAATTTTTATTAGAATTTCAAATTTTAAAAAGTGAAAACTATACTTACGATCTCAAGCAATTTCATTTTATAATTGCGGTTGTTAAAACTTATGTTTTGGTAAATTTATGTACACAAAAATTGAATTCTTACTGGGGACGACAAGTCGAGAACTATTTATTTTATTATAACAAAGCAAAATTTACAATTGACAATGCAATTAGCTAAAAAAAATGGATTTCTTGAACTCAAAAACTGTGAAAATTATTTGTGAATTTTAAAAATAGGGTCAAAATTGTCTTTTTTGGAAATCTCATTGTTATAAACATTAATTTATAAATATCTTCATTATTCGAGGTAAGCTGGAAAACCCTCTTGAAAGATTATTTTGGGGTTGCATAGATTCAATTTTTGTAGATTTTATTCCAGATATAATTTTGTGTTTCACAGTGTAATCGAAATAGCAAATTTCACTGTTTCAGGGTAACCCACTGTCTTAAAATTAGGATAGTGCAAATTGGCTATGAAATGGTTAAATTGACTACTTCTGATTTAAAGAGTACCAGTTTCAAAATTATTTTATAAAAAATTATCAAAGTTGCATGAAAGTTTCCAAAAATTTACCTCTTGTCACGTATTCAGGACTATTGTAAGTTTCCAAAAGTTATCGTATTTTTGGAATTTACTTACCATTTTTATTGTTAGGCTAAATGCAATTTAAAATTAAATTATCTTACGAATTAAAAAAAAACTATATCATTAATCACTTCAATACTAATAATTATAATGCATTAGAATTTAATATTGTTATTTGTGTCTTGATTTCACGTAACAAAAATGGCAATAACTGCTGCAAGTTATTTCAACTTTTAAAATACTTGGTTTTGTTGAAAATCTAGAATTTCGACAAAATTGCTTATTCTCATTTGTGTTTATTGAGAAAAAAGTTTTTGCTCTTATCGATTACCTATTTCCTTTTTGCTCTCAAACATTTTATATCGCTTTTTTGCCTTGAAAAAATTTGTATTTCCTTTACGCACAGACTTTTTGTCTGTTGCTTTTTTAATCTCATGTGCTCATATAAAACGTATTCTCAGATGGTTGAAACATTTGATTATTTTTCAACTATCTTATCAGTCGAAAGTTATGATATGTATAGTACCATGAAATGGAAGAATAGAATTGCTAAAAATAAATATAGGACTCGTGATTTTAACTTGAAATTCAATACGAAAAAAAAATTTTTAATGGTCGAACAATCCAAAAAACAAAACCCGTTCAGAATGTGGTACCGTAGGATACACTGAATGAAATGTCTATTTATTTGAATTTAGTCTAAATATATATTGTTGCTCAATTACCGTAATATATCTTAAATACTTTATTTACTTTAGGCAATGCCCATTTCTTTTTTAATTAAGTTTTTATGAACTTTCATCTTCGTTATTTTGCATTTTAAATGATAAAATTAATTAAGTAAATAAAGCAACTTTTTATGTGACTTGAAGTTACTTTATATAGAAACTGTAGCCAGTTATAGTTGCATGTAATTTAAAAAAATTAACTTACCTAACACTGTTCTTGAATATAGATAAATTAATAAAATCACGTAGGGTTTATAGAAAAAATTTAATTGTAGCGTAAAGTTTGTCTTAAAGTTTCCGTAACGATAGTGTAATAGTAAAATTTGTTACTTGGGCACCGCTAAAAACTTTTGCAATAGATTTTTTCTTATCTATACGCTCATAGAACGAATCTAATTTTATGTCTCCTTACTAATTTATAACATTAGCAAAGTTATTTCTTGATATAAATAAGAAAATCTTTGCGAACAAATAAAATGTCGCTGGTGTAATGGGCAATGCTTCCTAATAAAAATAGTTTGAATTTTAAAAATATGTTCTAGATATATGTTATGATATGTTTATTGGAAATTTATAACCTTTATTTCCGATTTTCGTTTAAAATGTTCGAATTATGGTACGTAACACACGAACAAAAAATTGTTAAGAAGAATTAACACAGAATAAACTAGGGTTTCTTTTAGAAACAATTTTTTGTTCCAAAACCCTTATGAAAAGGAAGTATTGGTAAGTATCGGATTTAATCATTTTCGCGAGTAAGCATTGGAAATCTAATACTTTTTCGCGAAAAAAGTAATGGATCCAATACTTCTTGGAAAATCGAAAATTCAAGATTTGATTGCACAAATGTTAATGAAAAATCAAAAATTCCATGTTGTGGTCAAACTATGCAGGATCATCGTCCAAAAAAGCATTGTTTATTTGTTTGTCAAATTCTCTGACGAAAATCTTAAGTTTTCTGACGATTGCCCATATACTTCATGAATGGTCTCACCGATGAATTCGTTCTCACTTACAATAACAAGAATATATGCTTAAAATTACAATTACCTAATATACACACTAAAGAAAAACATGGAATTCGTAATTTGCATAACATAAGGTTCACATTAGCAAACACGTACGTATTGAACCTCCCATTGGCCTGGACCCCTCTGGCTGCCGTTCTAGCTTGAATTTTGGTTCCCGAGTTCCTCGTGATAACGAGATTAAAGTGTACCACCTGGGTAATTTTATGATTTGTGTTGTTTAAATAATTTGTCAAGCAATAGGAATGTGCAAAACATTTTTAACTGAACAATTCAAATAAAAAAGTGACCAATGTTTATACAAATCTGACTGTAGTAAAAAAATGTAGAGAAATATTAGCGAAAATCTCTTTTTTTAGTATTCAGTTAGTGAAATTTGATTTACAATTAGTTTAATAATAACTAATTGAATCTGGGCCTGTTTCTAAGAAAAATGTTTTATTTTTAGCTCTAAAATTTGAACATTAGATTAAATCATTTTTAGACTTGAAAGAAAAATTCTATTTCAAATCAGGTAGAGAGGTCCAGATCTCTAAAGGAACAAGTATTTCACAGTTAGATTAAACAGTTTTTTTATTTGCGATAAATAATTCGAGAGCGTACGTATTGAAGATCTTTTTTCCGATGTGAGACTTTTTATACTATTTTTGTTTTGATTTGTAGATATATGGTAGTATGAATTACATATTTGCTGAGATTCGTTCTTGGTAAGCCACTGCTTCATAATGAAAAAAAAATTATTTTGTGAAATCGATATTGAAGAAAAAATTCCCGTCCTCAGAAATGATTAAGCTTCATAAGACTGATAAGATGCCTTCGTTATATAATCATACATTGTAAAACAAATATGGGGAAAATAAAAAAGGTAGTGCTTTTCGAAAAACCTTCTTTATTTTTGCATTGAATTTTGAAAACATTAAAAGAAAATTTTTCAGGAAATCGTAAACGATGCAAGCTATATCATAGAAGAGCAAAAGGTATTTATTGTAGAATTTTTCTATGTGTAAACTTTCATCAAAAGACTTTTCGCTGCTTTATTTTTTTCAGAGAAAAATGCGAAAGTGCTGTGTTTTTTTTAATAATCTTTTTGATGTGAGGTATTGGTATATTTATAAAGTGGATATTAGCGGCTATTTGAAAAATCAAAATAAAACATTTAAATAGTGGAATCAGTTGAAAGAGAAGTAATTCCCACGTCGCAAACAAATAAAGTCCTAAAAACTCTCGCTCGTTCGGAAAAGATTGCATGCTGGAAAAAAAGTCTGCTATTTTTTTTAGAATTCGCAGCTAATCTTCAAATCATTGTAAAAAATATAAATAAACTCTTGTAGTCAAACCGTGAAGTAAGTGTATCTTTATTTTTACTCTAGAATTATATATCCCAATATTAAATCATTACTTTCATTCCGACAAAATGACCTAGGCTTTTGTTCAAATTTTGCCGGATTTGAAATTGAATTGGTCAAAATGTATTTGGGATGTACTGGTCAAAAAAGCGGACCCACCATTAAATTCGATAAAAAAATTCCTAAAATTTCGGGTAATTTATGGTAGGTTACCATAAATAAAACTAGACACTCGCGCTACTTCGACTGAAGTACTCACGGCATTCTGCTGAACCTATCCTACTTTGCATCAAAAATTCAAAAATTATACTCTGTCAACAATAAAATGATATTAAAACTTACTTGAAAATACTTTACTAGAGAGCGGATTAGAGCTACTGTGAAGTTAGCCGACGAGCGCTGCTCGGCTCTTACACGTGGAGAACTCCGGCTAGGCCATCATTTGTTTTGAGAATTTCGAATTGAAAGCGTTTGAAATTGAAGAAAAATGTATAAAATAATTTTTAAATTTAATACGTTCCAATTCGAAATATTTCAGTTAGGTAAAATTTAAAAAAAGGATAATATTTTTAATGGAATGAAAAGGAAATAAACTTTATTATTCCTAAATGAATGTTTTATGAATTAAATAATTTAAAATTTAAAAAAATTAAAACAGAAGCTTTCAAAATTCGAAAAGTTTAAACTAAAGTATCTAAATTTGCAAAGTTTGATTAGAAAGTAGTTTAAATTGAGGACTAAATTGAATATATCAAAGTAAGAGCTTATCAAATTATAGAAACCTACATTTTTACATAAACTAAAATAATTATAAATTAACTTAAACATTGATTAGACAAACTGTTCTAACATTTAAAAAAATTGCCTTTATTTTCATCTTTCTAAATGGAAAAATTTATTGATTAAAAAATAAATAAATGTGTACTCCATAAATTCGAAATTCAACCAATTCCATTTTAGTCAATTTCAATTTTAATAATTTTAGATTTAAATATTCTGAGTAGTTTGATTTCCATTTTAGACGAAGAAAATGTTCTGGTTACGTAAGTGCTTAGAAATCGTAGAGCATCAAAATGAAAGACTTGATAGCTGCACGATTTTCAGTTTAAAGGATTTTTAATTAAACGATTTTGAATTAAATACCTCCAGAATGAAGAAAAAACAATAAAAAATTAAGACAATAATTTCTCAAATTCAAGCCCTCAAAATGGCCAAATTTTAGAACTCGTCATTGAATTTTGAAGTTTTTTTTTATTTGAAAAATGTTCCAAAAAGTTCGACATTTCAAACTTAGTTTAAAAAAATGCAATTTTTCATTAACCTATGGTTAGTTTAAATTTTTGGATTAAAATTGAAGTTGTTGAATTTTGAAAACTATAATTGGAAATTTAAATTTTTTTAATTCGTGAATCATTTAAACTTACTCAAAGCAGCTTTAAGTAGTTTAAGTTTTGCGATTAAACAAACAAAAAAAATGTCTAATATCACAATTCTTTGCGTCTATATTTTTTCTTTAGTTTTAGATTAAGTTCAGATTTTATTAAGTTTCAAGTTTCTGCAGTATACATTGTTCAATATTTTTTATTTGAAATGACTTTTTATTTCGAAATGTTTTTCTAGAATAATTCAATTTTAAGGATTCAGAATTGATAATTTTGCTATTTTATATTTCCAGAATTTTAGTAGCTTTTACTTTGAAATATTCAATTCAGTTTTCAATTTAAAAATTTCAAGTTTAATCAATTTGAATTTAAATTTTTAAAAATTGAAAAGTTTTCAATTTTGAAAACTTGTAATCAGAAATAAGACAATTTTTATTCCTCTGAATTTGAAAAGATCAATTTTTGAAAATTCATATCGGTAAATATTCCATTTTTTACGTTTTGAAACTGACATCTTTTGAAATTTTATCCGAAATTATTTAATTTCGAGATTCTTGAATTAAAAATAAAATTGTTAAATTCTGAACTCTAAATACTAACTTCTTCCTAAAGAAATTGTACAAGTTTAAAAAATTGTGTTTTTAAGGTTTGGAAATTTAATAGCTTCTGTTTGAAATTTTTTCAATTTAAAATCATTCAATTTTAAATGCTTTTATTCGGAAATAATACAAGTTCAATTCTTCTTTATTCTGTTCGAAATAATGTCCTTTTTTGGAAATTTTACCTGTCCGAAATATTTTCAATGGAAAAGTTTTCAACAAAAAATCATTCATACATTTTTCTTAAATTTCAAACGCTTTCAATTCGAAATTATCTGGAACAAATTATGATATAGCCGACAGCTAACTTCACAGTGATTCTAAGCTGCTCTCTAGTAATAAAATTAATTTTTTAGTGCTCTTTTAACTTAAGTAGGAAACCAAAATCTAAAATATGCAACAACCTCATTTATTTTATGGCTAAATCCACTATACTGCAAAATGAAACAAATGTCTTTTTTGCCGTATATGATTCATTTTGATCCGTTTCAATGCACACCTTCTGACCGGGTAATATAAATTTTTGTTTGAATTAAAGAAATGTTAATATTTTTTATGAGTTATATCAAATAATTTTATTTTTCCTTCTAACTCCAGTGTTTGATTTTTCTTTTACATTAACATTCTGTTTTAAAAGTATCTAAAATGCTCTTTTTATGCTTTCCCTGGACTTTGGTGAAAAAGATGTTACTCTAAAGTTGAATCATTTGGAAATTCCCCGAGGACACGTATCAAGTCACTCGCGGGGATATACGATCTAAGCACTGAGAATTCTAAACCTCCTGTTTTTTTTTTAATGATTACGGTTTCAATATTCCACGGTGATAAGTGAAAATAGAAATGAGGGAACTTTACCTAATCGCTTCCTCAAAATTATTATTTTTGGTTTGAGTGGCGAATGATACTACGACATGTAATTAATCTATCGGTACTATGATCATGTTCTGAAAACAACCGAAAAAGGGTATATTTTATACTCAAAGAAAAATTATAACATTTTACCTTATGGCACTCGCCAAACTTATATACTTTTTTCTTAAAGGCGATTTTTTGAAGTTCGAGCTTTAAACATGTCCCGGCTACTTGTTTTTCATATTTTTTTATTTTTAGTGAAAAAAAGAAAATAAACATTAAAATTCAAGATATCTATTTTTATAGGAATATTTCTGTTTTATTAATAAAAGAACCAGACGATGATAAAGAACTATTTTTAAACAAATGATATGAACCATATACGTAACTTCTTGTTATAGTTTTGAATGATAAAATACTTTGTTTAAACGATGTCTATAGATTGACTTCGCAGATATGAGCGTGACGCTGAATTTGAACATGATTGGCTTGCGCATTGCGGAGATCAATTATGTATACTTAATCATAAAAATTGTTCTGTATTTTTTATTTGTTTGTTAACTTTTATTTTCTAAAATTGTGCAAAATCTCAAGAAACGAGGAAAAATATTATGAGAATAATTTATCTCAGTTTTAGTTCAAATTAGTATATCTTAACTTCACAAAGTGTTGATGATTTGTTTAAGAACTTATTTTTCACAAAAGTAAAGAATTGGTTGTTGTAATAAATTTGACTCTTTCGAAGCTAGTTTCTTACATAACTAAATAAATTCATAATTTAGACTCTGCTGCAGTGAAATAAGGATTTTTGAGTGATTAGCTATTTTCATAAATATTTTTGAAAACCTTTAGTTTTTAATTTTAGGAATTTAAACAAGATCTCTTTAAGTACTCTGTCACCCTCGCGTCCCTCTTTTTGTCCTGTTAGGATCTATTCGATTATTCTGTACTTATATGTGATTCAATTTAAATCATTTAATTTGTTAATAAGTTAATACATAGAAAAACACTTATGGGTAATAAGGCATATTAATAATAATTTTTTTGACGTTTCTGATATTATTTCTCGAAAATATTATTGAATATAATTTTCTCTTCTTCTCATTGGTAAAAATAAAAATTATGTATTTTAAATCAGAAGAAACATAAACTGTTGAAAGAGAAGCTATTGCTTCCTTCAGATCCGAAAAATAAAACATGCATTATACCAAATTAATAATATGACTTGTCATTAGACTTTTTCTATTAAGCTTTCCCTTACATTTAAGGAAGATGATGAAGCATTTGTCACTTGTACAAAATTAGTTCCTATTTTTATTCATTTAAACTAAATCAATTTAATAAGCACTGATAAACATCATTAATGTGCATTCTTTCCGTTTGTATATTAACGCACAAATGATTGTACTTTTTAATGAAGACGGTTATTATAATCATCCTTTTATATGTGATAATTTCATTTGTTAAAATTCTGATGTTTTTAAAATCAAAATCGAATTCATGATCAAAGGACCAAGCATATTGAGATAGGCCCGTGTTGGCATTACCGATTCTACAATCTCTTTTGTGTTCAGTTATCCGCGTTTTAAGTCTTCTGCTAGTTTCACCTATGTAAATCT
>JAAAKG020206661.1:0-22966 GCA_010014905.2 Druon quercuslanigerum | reverse complement strand
TTTGATACAATGTAAAAACAAAAATTGAAGCTGAATTTTCTTTTAATCCTAAAATTTTTAATTAGAACCATTCGAAACCTAATAAAACAAGATATAAAATAGTTTTTTAATTTAAAAAAGTTGAAATTCAAAGCGCCAAAATTTTTTTTATTTAAATTTTCAAAATTCTGCAATCTCAAAATGAGAGCATGAATGCTTGAATAATTTAAAATTTAACGTCCAAATCTACATTATCTTAAGTTTAAATTGTGCAAGTTTATAGAATATTAACCGAAATTCTTAATAGTTCCGCATGGATCCATGGAATCGTGTAAGCTCGTTCGATCGCCGGAGTTAAGCAGCGCTTAGCTGGGTTAAATTCGGATGGGTGTTGTCTTGCTAGAAGGGGCTTATTTATCAAATTTGAAGCTACCTTTTCTCTCCAACTTATAATAATAATAGCAATGAATTTATTTCTACGCTTTTGTATCGCAAGCCATCAAAATTGATGTTTGACTTTTTTAGACATACCAACTTACATGATTTCAGTAAACAAAGTTTTAAGAACTAAAAGTTAAAAATACTTTAATTTAATATAAAGTAACTTAGCAAGCAATATATTTTTAAAATCAAGTATTGCAGTCCTTAAAGAAAAATTCTCCGCACAAGAAATTCTCACTCGAAGATAAAAAATATGTCATTTACGAATTTTATAAGACATTGTGGGTTTCTATCTTTCCTTACCTTCTCGGTGTTAAAACGAGCAAAAATCAGTAATCAAATTGGCCGACATTCCCGATATTTTTAGTCATTATTTTTACGACGATTGAATCAGGTAAAAGTACGAAGGAAATAGGAACGTAGCTAAAAAGGTTTCTCTCACGTACGAAATACGAGAACGTCGATATCAGTAAAATAATAATGGAACTGAAGAAACGAGACGTTGCCAACACGAAAGTTCCAATCTTCTATTTTCTGAATGCTAGGTTCGGAAAATCATTTGGGCGCCGCTTGAAAAAAAGTTTTTACAGTGAAAATTTAGAACCACATGAATTTCGTCAGAATTTTCTGGCAATTTGAGTTGCTATCTACAATTTTTTATCAAATTAAATAAACTTTTAACCCAAAAATAATAATTTTTTAACAAGAGAGATTAATGTTTCACCAAAATGTTTTATTAAAAACGAAATACTTGAACTTTGAAGCAAAAGAGACAAATGTTGAATAACACAGTTGAACTTTTAAACAATTATTTAAATTTTGAAACAAAAATAAATAATTTTCTAGGCGACAGTTGAATTTTAAAAAAAGTTCATTTTCAACCAAAACACGGGAATATAGAACCAAGCAATATGATTTTTTGTTATAAAAAGAAAATTTTGAAGCTAAAATGACAAACTTTCTACAAAACGGTGATGAAATTTTAGCCAAAAAATATTAATTTTACAAAATAGTTTAATATTGTACAAAATACATTCTTAAGAAGAGTTGCCTTTTTATTCAAGCAACGAAACTTTTATCCTATAAAGATGAATTTTCTACGAAGATCAACTTTTTACCTGAAAAGACAAATGTCCAAAACAAAATATGAATTTTAAGCAAAAAGTTGATTTTTCTTAATGCAAAGGAGAATTTTTCAACAATTAATTAAATAGTTATATTTTAGGTTTAAAAAATTAATTTCAACAAAAAAACCGAATCTGCAACTAGTTATACTCACAAATAATTGGTGAATTTTCAACAAAATAGTGAAAACCTCAACCAAAAAGATAAATTTTGAACAAATAAAATTAATTTTCTACTTAAAAGGACGAATTTTCGGCAAAATATGCCAATTTTCTACTACATAGTTAAAATTTCAAATTATTAAGGAAGAATTTTGAACCAAAATTAAACATTTTACCTTTTTAGATAAAAAATAAATATTTTGCTATAAAATAAATTAATTTTTAACCAAAGAGGTGAATCTTTAAAAAATGAATTTTAAATAAAAGTAGTTAAACTTTGCACCATATAGCTTACACTTTCAAACCAAGAGATACATTTTCTATCAGGAAACTTTATTTTCCAATAAAAAGAAGAATGTTCAATATTGTACCAGAATTTTAAACTAAAGAGTTCCCATTTTTCTGAAAAAGATGAAATTTTTATCAGAAGAGATGGAGTTTCTATAAAAAAAATTCAACAAAATACGGAATTTTTCAAGTAGAAAATATTAATTTTCAGAAAAAAATCGTGTATTTACATTTTGAGTTGAAAAAGTGATTTCTCATTCAAAACAATGAAAGTTTTGTCAAAATGCTTTAATTTTTAACCAAAAATATGAATTTGCATCTAAAATTTTTAACAAAACGGTTCATCTTTTGCTCAACAGTTGAATTTTATGGGATAAAGATGAATTGTCAACGAACAATTTTCAATTTATATTTTTACAAAGAACAATTTTAATCCAAATAAGAAATAGTTCGATTTACATTTAAAAAATTAATTTGTAGTACAATAGTTATAAAAAATAATTGTTAACCAAAAAAGAAACAAAGTTTCAACGAAATGTTTCAATTTTCATTAAAAAAAGTTCAATTTGTAAACAGAAAAATGGAATTTTTAACAAAAAAGTAAAATATTCAACGAAGTAGGAGAATTTTTAGCCAGTTAGATGAATTCTGAACAAAAATCGCAGATCTTTTCTTAAATTTATCATCACGAAACGTCTTAAATATTATCTAAATTACATTAAAAAATACGTGTTTAAGAATATTTTGTCAACCTGAAGTTAGTATGATTTGAAAAAAATTAAGAAACTTTGAACATATTTTCCAAAATGTCAAAATAGATTTACAATTATTGAACAATTAAAGTTTATGTTGAACAAAATTAATTTTAATTTTTTCTCTTAATTTTTTTTGGTCATTTTTCCGCAAAAATCTGTTTTTTTACTACATTTCAAAGATGATTTACAGTTTAGAACAACTTTTTCTTATTTTATATCAGTGTTTTTTCTAGAAGGTTCATATTAAACAAAAACATCTAAGATTTTCCAAATTATCAAGTGTCCTTAAATTCCAAATTTCCGTAAACTTTGAGTTTTATTGGTAATTTTTGTGATTTTACAGAAAAGTTCAACAATTTATTAGAGAATTTTACTATTTCATTGACAATAAACTTTCTTGTTGGAAATTTTTATTTAAGGGCTACACGTAAAACTTTATTTAGAAAATCCATCTTTTTGGTTCAAAAATGAAACAATTTGATAGAAATATTTTCTATTTAGTTGAAAATTCAATTATTTAATCTAAAATTAATTTTTTTTGAAATTATAAAATTTTGTTGAGAGTTCGTCTTAAAAAACCTTAAATATTCTCGGTAAACTTTTTTGGTTAAAAATAAAACTGTTTGGTACAAAGTATTTCGCCTTAGATAAGAAGTCAATTTTTTTCTTCTATGAAAATCTTTGAAAATCCATCTTTTGGGTTGAAAGCTGAACATTTTTTTTCAAATTCAGCTTCTTGGTAAAAAAAAATAATTTGCTTGATTAAAAATTAATGCTTTTTGTTGTAAATCTAACTATTTCAATAGAAATCCATCTATTTCTTTAGCCCTTCCCCTCTTCGTCCAGTTTTGTAAACCGCAATCACATTTTTCACTTAATGTTAGTTACAATTTTAAAAAAATCAGAATATCTTGTGAAAATAAATCGTATTTGATTAGCTAATGCAAAATATATTCTGAAAATAAAACAAGAAGTTGAGAAAGAAATAAAACTGATGTACGGTTTGAAATATTCTGAAGAGTATTTTCCATAAGAAGCACTTAAATCTCTTTTCAATATCCACTTTGAAAGCTATATTTACGAAAATGTTAGATGGAATAGCCTGGGATGTCTATGTATATAGTTTCTAAAACATGGGTTTTAGAAGGGGAGCGTTTAACCCTTGGCAAGAGAAAATATTTTGACTCCCTGTCGTCATGCGTCGAAATTAGATTCTTGAACCCTTTGTTCGTGACGGACACCTTAAAATAACTTACTTTGACATGCCAGCATATTTAAAAATAGAAAATAAAGTCTTTTCTCAAATCCTCACTCTTTCTGAAAATATATTCATTCGATTATTTATTTTTTTAATGTAATATCAATACTCCAAAGCTTTAGCATTTTTGTTTATAATTAGAAAACATTCAGGTTAGTTTTTTAAAAATTAAAACATAAAATCCATATTATTTAAAAAATTTAGAATTTTAAAGTGTCATGATCCATCCCACTTGAAGTTTTATTTTATTTTTTAAAGCTATTTCCCTTTCAGGGTAAGCGTGACTCACTCGGTGAGGAAGGAAGTAATGCTAAAAATGGGTTATAGAAAATAATAAAAATTATGAACAAGAATATAACAAAAAATTAGACTCAGCAAATTGCATTATGTATTTTCAACAATATAGATGAATATCTAACAAAATATTTAGACATTTAACAAGAAAATTAATTTTTGATTACTTAAATTAATTGTATGCTTAGAAGATTAATTTTAAAGAAAATAGTTCAACTTTCAACAAAATAAATGGATTTTCAACTTAAATGACAAATCTCCAAACAACAAAAGTGACTATTTCACAAAGCAGTGCAACTTTCCACCAATCATGTAGTTGAATCTGCAAATAAAAATATTAATTATGTAAAAAAATGTAAAAGTTGATATTTTAAGACAAAAGAATTTGAATTAAAAATAAAAAACCTTTGAATTAAACCAGTTATGACGAGTTTTTTGAAATATTTAAATAGCTAATGAAAAGAGCTGAATCCTTTTTTAAATAAGTTAATGTTCAACCAAACTGTTGCAATTTCAAATAAGAAAGTTTACCCAGATGATTATTTTTTTGCAAAAAGACCAAATTTTTATAAATTTTCAACTAAAAATTTAATATTTAACTAACAAACTGAATTTTAAAATAAGTAGTTAATTTTTTTTTAATTAAAATTTTGAATTTTCAAACCAAAAAGACGAATATATATTTTAACAAAAAATTTAATTTTCACTGAAATGATGGAATTTTTTACAAAATTGTGGAGTTTTCCGATGAATGAGACAGAGATAAGCTAAAATTATAAAAGTGCAGCATAAATAGTGGTTTTAATGACCTTAATGATAATCTGAAAAACCTTAAATTTTTTATTTAATATTAACTTTCAAGGAAAGAACACGAACATAAAATACAAAAAAGTTGTTCTAAATGACAAATCTTCTTTGAAATTACGTGAAATAAACAGATTTTCGCTAATAAATTAAAAAAAGTGAAGACAGAAAATTAAAATTAATTACGTCAAACATAAACTTTAATTGTTTGATAAACGTAAATCTACTCTCAAAATCTGGACCAGTGAAATGTCACTGACTGTCAGCTATATTTTGCTGATTGAAATAGCTGAAAATTAGTCACTGACAATCAGTGAAAACTTACTTATTTATTCAGTGAAATAAACACTTTTGTGACTTCGCAGCACTTTAAATATCCATTTTACCAGTCATACTAAAATAATATTCGAGTAGATTCAATAAAATAATAATTTTGAAAACTTAAAACCCATAATTATGATCAAATATTAAAAAAGGTGAAAAGTTTCGATATGAATTTACTTCCAAATATGCTTAATATTAAAATTTAGAGGTTATGTTTTACATGATTTACGCTGCTGTCACTGAAGTGATTAGATTAAGTCCAAAATCAGAGAAATTTTTAATTACTATTTCAATATGAATAGGTGTTACATTTTGTTAAAATGATAATAATTTTAGTTCGAACATGTCAATTTTTGTTTAAAATCGCCATAATAAACTAAAATTGGTTAAAAATTACGGATCACCTTAAAAACCTGATTATTTTTGAAAGGCAGTATTTTACTTTGAAACGCTCGAAAATACAACTGTTTTTGGGAATTTTTTCTGAAACTATTATTAATGATATTAATGTATGGTTTATGAGACTTAATAAACGCACTCTTAAAATACATTCAAACAAATTTTTTTATTTATTTAATGCATTTTTCATACATAAAAACGTCAGTCAAAGTCAACTCCTCAAAAAGTAGGAAGGTCCGCGCTGTTGTAAGAATCTCGAGAAAAAAGTAGATTCATTTTCACATTTTTTTGAAAAAAATATGCATAAAATTAAATTTTCAAATAACCTTAGTTAAGCCGTTGCTGGAATTATTCTGTTCTAAAACCGTTTAATTATTTTTGTTTCGGGCCGCCCATTCTCGAGATTTTTACAACAGAGCGGACCTACCTACTTTTTGAGGAGTTGACTTTGACGCTTTTATGTATAAAAATTGAATTAAATAAATAAAAAAATTTGTTTAAATGTATTTCAAGAGTGCATTTATTTAGCCTTATAACACCTACATCAATATCATTAATAATTACTTTAGAAAATATTCACAAAAATAGCTTTTTTCGAGCGTTTCAAAGTAGAATACTGAATTTCAATTTCCAACTAAAGACATTAACGAAATCCGAAATTATTCAAGGTTGTATCTTTTATTATTCTTAACAATAATAGGATGTAAATCTAATGATTTTTCGTGAAAAATAGAAATATCTGATAAAACTCATTAACATTGCATAAATTTGACGAAAAATTGTAAATATTATTTAAAACTTAATTACTTTTTATCAATAATATCAATAATTTCAAAGAGAAAAAATATAATAAAATAACAGATAATTGTAAATTTTTTCCAAAGTATAATGCATTTTGTTTTATAATACCAAATTTTTGTGTAAAGCGCTAACATAACTTTAAATTTTTCAAAAATTATAAGCCTTTTAAATCTCATGATTTTTCAGGAAAAATGTTACATAAATTACAGTAAAAACGCTATTAAATAAAAAACGTAAATTTTGTTTAAAAAATTTTTTATTTGAAATCTAATCATTGTTTTGACAATACTCTATTTTTGGTATAAAGTGCTAACATAATCTAAAATTCTTTAACATCTGAATTCTCAATGATGAATTTTGTTTAAAAATGCTAACTTTCAACGGAAAGGGAATAAAACCTTTGGAATACTCAAGTCCTTTTTTCGAAATTGATGATTTTATATTAAACTTCTTTTCCAAAAGTACTTACTTTTAGCGAAATATTATGCACGTTTGCCTAATATGGTTAATCAATTATAAGATAATTTTTTAATTTTAATTCGCGTCAAGTTTTTAAAATAATTTTATTCATTAAAATGGATTAATTGTAGATACACAGTACTGTCCAGGAGCATGAGGATACCAAAAAAATTGTCGGCCAAACTTATTTCTAGCATAATGTCTCTGCAAGAAAATAAGATAGAATACTTATTGAAAAACGTTAGAGAGATTATTAAGATATATGTCAAATGGGACTCTATTTAAGGATTTTTCATAATTAAACACTGAGTTACTGAGTTAGGTAGATTGGCATAATTTATAATTTCTGTCAATTTTTATGATTAAATTTAAACTCCAGACAAAATCTAATAAAAGGATAAAAAAAAAATTGCCGGTTCTCGAATAATTTAATAATAATATTTCTAACGGTTTTTTTTATAAATTAATCCATCTTATTCTCTTTCATAGATATCTTGCGAGGAGCGACTCTACGTTTTTATTTTCTAATTTTTTTTGTGTATTCATTCATCAAATTTAAAGTATGGTACTGTAATTTAACAAATTTTAAATTTATGATATAAAACAACTTTAAGTAATGAAAAGCAAATTAGTTATTTGACAACATTGATTGCGATATTCTCAAAACATAACGCTACACCACTTTTTTAGATAGGATTTTTATGCATAATTTTATTATTGATTATTTATTAAAAATTTAAAGTATCACTGTGTACAAAAATATGTTTGATAAATTAAAAATTAAAATCTTTTAAGACTGAGCTATAGTTATACTTACATTTTCGTTTCAAGTTAATAAATTTCTTATAAGAATATTACATGAAAAATACTTTTTTTTATTTATATGAACCTTGTCATCTAGTATTCGTGCAGCCCTTTATTTGAATACGTGTCTATAAAGGCGAGAGAAAGTGCAGTCTTCAAGAAATATTCTCAATAATATGTCCATTAGAGATAGAGGATCGTGAGTCTGAAACCGACAAGAAAACCGTAGAACAAGTCGCATGAATAAACGACCGTATTGCGCATGAAATAGAGGAGACAGTCCTCATCTGTTGCATACTTTTTTGCTAGCTTAACGGCTGAAGATCAGAACCTTAAATCCAGCGTTGGACGTCGGCCAACAACTTTGATTTGGTTCAGCAAATGATATTACGAATAATATTCCCATGAGCTTTGGCATCTCGGATTCGTGATAATTTATAAGGTTTTAAAGCATACATTCAGAATAAGCATACTCGAAGTGGAAAGTGAGCATAATATTAAAATGTAGATAGATAAACATTTAATTTTTAGCCTGCTGACCTTAAAAAATGTACTTTCTTACACTTTAATTTTTGCAGAATTTTCTTACAATAAAAGCTTTAAAAACTAACATCCCTCCACACATTATCTCTAAGCCGACCTTGCCTTCCCCGCTTCATATCGCCTCGTACGCATGTCGCTACTTTCTTGCTTCGCACGGATGACGCTATTTTCTCGCTTTGCCTCGTCTTGTCAGCCTCTGCCTCTGCAGCTAATCTTTAATCCTTATCTACTATTTACAAATTGTACAATCTTCTTAAATCTACTTCCTCTCCTATCTACAATCTTTCCTTTTCCATTTCTCTTTCTCCTTCCTTCTCTTCTTCTATATCTTACCCAACACCCCCTTCACCCATGCCGATGCCCTTTTGTTACCCCTTTTATGCAACAATACCTCCATGCTTGTCCCACAACTTTCCACCTCTTCACACTCCTCCAACCAGTGTTCCACTTTTGCATCCCCCTTCCCGCACAATTCACACATCCTCTTCTCTCCAGAAAGCCAGAACCTATTATAACTTTCCATGCATCCGCATCTCATTCTCGCTATAAGTTCCTGACTTCCTTGCTCTCCTTTCTCACACAAATATTGCGCTCTCCCCCTTAGCATAATCCACACATAGTTCCCATTAATCCTTAACTCTCTTATTCTCTCCTCAAATGCTTTCTACTCTCTCTTCATGCTATTCCTTTTAACAAACTGATACACCTTCCTTCCTTCCTCATGCATCCTTCTCACTTCATCCATCTGCAATCCATTCGTTCTAAAGTAGCTTTCCCTTTCCACCTCCATACTCCTACCCCTACGTCTGTTCTCCTTCTCCTACTTACATTTCCTAACTAGCTTACTTCCCCCTTTTCCCTGCTCTTTCTTCTTACACATTATACTAAACTACTTCCTGTACTTTCTTTTCTCCTTTTTATTGAACTTTTTACATTCCCTATCCCACCATGGCTTCACCATTCCTTTCTTCTTCTTTCTAAGTACCTTCTTTTGCACACACAAATTATCTTTCAAATCCTCCCATATCGCTTCCACTGACTCCCCCTTAAAACTCACGTTTCCCAACTGCTCCTGATACGCCTGTATTGCTTCTCTCGTCCATGACACCCCCTCTCCTAACAACCCTTCTTCCCAACCCTGCCTACTCCCAATATTCAAATGTAACGAAAGTTGTGAAAGATTTTTAGCTTGTCCACATAACTAACGAAGTCGAGTCGTTGTGGACGCTATCGAAAAATCCGACATTGGATACGACACTGGCAACGATGCCGAAAACTACGCAGGAAACGATTTCGGAAACGACACCGCAAACGATGTCGGAAACCATACCGTAAACGACGCCTGATACAAGATCGGAATTTGGGGCCGAATGTGACGTCCTTTTTGGCGTCGTTTAGGAATACGGCTCCAAAGTGAAAATTTTTTTAAATATGTACTTATAAATATTATATACTGAAAAAAAGATTACTTATACCAAGTGAATTTCACTTGGCACAGTTTCTTTCAACTTAAATTATAATTAACATCGTTATTATTAAACATATATAATTCAAACAAATCAGATAATTTAAAATCTTGATCAACCTGAAACAAAAAAATTCGATGAAATATGAACCTCCAGTAGGAATCGAACTTGTGTCCGTCAAGGGTGAAGGCTACAGGTCCACTCTACCGCAACATTAAAAATCTAATGCGAAAGCCGCATTTAAACCTCTCACTCATTATAACTGCCAAAAAATATTTCTTCAAATTAATTATTATATTATTAATTATTATTATATATATTTAATTGTTATTCTTTCAAGTAATTATTTTCTTAAATCAAAAATTTATTAATTTGGTGTAATTTTTTTTAATTTAATATTTCCTTAGATTACGGAAATATATTGTTAAATTCAATATCCATATTTTTGATTTAAAGAAATATTACTTTGGCATATATGGCGAGCGTTAAATACAGCTTTTCGCCTTACAGTTTCTATGTTGCGATAGCGTCGTGGTCATCGCTATGGACTTCACCCTGGACATACACGAGTTCGATTCCTACTGAAGTTGGATTTTTCATAAAATTTTTCTGTTTCTGATTCATCAAGATTTTAAATTATCTGATTTGTTCGAATTAAATATGTATAATAATAGTAATTTTAATTATAATTTAAGTTGAAAAAACTGTGTTAAGTAAAATCCACTTGGCACAAGTAATCTCTATTTTCAGTATATCATAGTTATAAGTATATTTTAAAAAAATTCACGCGGGACCCGTATTCGTAAGCGACGCCGGAAACAAGGTCGTATTCGGTCCCAAATGCCGATCTTGTATCTGGCGTTGTTTAAGGTATCGTTTCTAACGTCGTTTCCGACCTCGTCTCCTGCGTAGTTTTCGGCGTCGTTAAAGATGTCGTATCCTACGCAGATTTTTGGATAGAAATAGTTAAAATAGGCATGTAATTAAAAATTAAAGCACGAGTTGTTTGCAATAATCAACGGAAAATTTATCTTGCAAAAGTGCACGAAAAAAGAATATAATATTAAATCAACATAATATCATTACGATTAAGGCAGATAAAATATTTTCTTGATCTAAGGAAATATTCAGATAAGAGAAATTTTCTTGGATCATGATAATATTTCATCGTCCGTATTCGCACCGATTTTTTCTTGACCCGTTGTTAATACTGTAACCCTTGCAATTACAGCCCTTACATATGCAACACTTACAATTGCGTCCCTTTCAACTGGGCCAATTATAACTGCATCCCTTATAACTGCAACTAACAGAAATGCAACCCTTACAAGTGGAACTTTAAAACTGCAACAATTAACAATGCAGGTTTCGAAACTGAAACTGTTACATCTACAACACTTACATATATATTTTTTGATTAAATATTAATCTTAGAAAGAGGAAAGCCAATCTCAATATAAAAATCTTCTCCTCTTCTAAGGAAATCAATTTTTATGGGATGCTACTTTAAATTTAGAAATATACAATCAGTTTGTTTCATCAAAGAGGAAGCTCTGTAATTGTTATCATTTTAAATATTTTAAGGAATCTGTATTATCATCAGAGATTAACAACATTTTTTAACATATTTACAGACCAGATGGAGCTGAGAATTAAAATTATTTTTTAAATTAACTTTTTTCTGAAGAAAGATCTGCTTTCCCTTCGATGGGAATCGAATCACTTTCCTATTTAGCTACTAGAGAGATCGACAGCGTTACAAGACAAATTTTTGAAGAAATCTATATTATCATCAGAGAATAAAAGTATTCTTTTGACGTTGTTACAGACTAGACGCAGCTATGAATTAAATTTTAATTAAAAGAAACTTTATTATTCAAAAAATTATTTAATTAAACCTTTATCTGTTAATACATGTCGAATAAGATATCCTAAGCAATTGTCTGGATGTACAGGGTGGCCCTTGTTTTTCAATTTTTAAATTTCCTTACTTTTATACTATTTACACATTTTTGAAATGCCCTGAAAAAAATCTCCTTCAAATTTCAGCGAAGCGGGTCAATATGCAGAGGTCGCGCAAAAGATAGGAAGTTTCTGGTTTATTTAACTTGGAAAAAAGTTCTCTCTTTGTAAATTCAATATTCAAACCCGATGATATGTTATCAATAATTCCATATTTCAGTATGCTGTTCCGAATTCGTCAGAGAATAAGAATAAATGCCAAATTTCAGTGGTGAATGACATCAATCCACTCTCATGGGTCTCTAAAGAAAACCTCATAACAGACAAATTTCAATTTTACCTAATGTGACGTGTTTGTTCAAGTATAGAGTTTACCTAAAGAAAGAAGGAAAACATTTTTTTCGCACCACAATTTCGATAGATTTTAATATTTTCAAGTTTTAATTTGTTTTCAAATTCTTCACAAAAGTTTATTATATTTAAATATTTTATGCTTTTCATTTCTAGAAAGATTGAAATATTTTAACTATTGCTTTCTTTTCTGAGGATACTTCGTCATGCTCAAAGAAATTATAATTGCTTGAAAAAATTATTTTATATGACTGAATTCGTTTATTTTTTATAAGTTGAGAGGACAAAGTGAGTTTTTCTCATTTTTCCACAGATTAAATTAGTATGAGTTATTTATTTGTTTTGCATGAAATTAGTAGCAGAAGTACATTCATTTAACAGTTTCAATATGTTTAACTATTTAAGAGTATTCTCTCAAAAACAAGTAGAGCTAAAAATCCTTCAATCTTTTATAATATGACAAAAACAAAACATTTAAATGAAATAAGAATTTTTTAAACAATTTTAATTTATGCACCCATTCATGGGTATCTTTAGACAGCCGACCTAAAAATATTAAAATCTGTCGAAATTTTCGTGGGACAAAATAGTTTTTATACTTTTTTGAGGTTAACTATACACATTAATAAACACGCATAATTTTAATAATTTTAACATTATTTAAACAATTTTTTATCATTATTGATTGAAGAACTGGAAACTTCTGAAAAATACGTACATTTCGTGACTTGCCTGAAAAAACAAATGTCTGAACAAATTCAAATTATTTAATAAATCACACAATTAATTTATTAATAGATCACTTATGTGGTTTTCTTTGGGACCCATGAGAGTCACTTCAAGCCGTTCATTCTCAAATTTTATGACTGTTTCTTATTCTATGGTGAATTCTGAAGAATATAATGCTTGACAAAATTAATAGTAACACATAATAGCGCTTAAATAATAGATTTATAAAAAGATTATTTTTTCTATGTTATATCAATAAGAAAATTCATGTTTTTTTTGCGACCAATTAATATTAAACAATCACGCTCAATTTTAAAGGAGATTTTGTTGGGCATGCAAACAGAATTGTGGAAATTAAATTGATTTAAAATTGATACAAGAATACATAGGATTTGTTGCCTCCAATCGAATTGAGCTACAATATTTCGAAAATTTTTATAAAATTAAATAAATAACAGGAATTTTTAATATTTGAAAAATCATAATCCAAATTTGACTTAAGTATAAAAAATATTCCCTGATTCAACAAAAATTAATTACGCTATATATACTTTTAATAATAAAAGAAAAATTTCAAATATTATTTATAATTTAAAATACTTTTCATTGAGCGAAATCTAATTCTAGCTTCTAATTCGTGCTTTTCTCCAGATTACATGGAATTTTTTGCCTAAGTCTTTTTTAAATGAAAAATTATTAATGCTTTCTCTATGAGAAATTAAATGTTCAATAAATCAGCACTATAAAATTATAAATACACGGATAAAAATTTCTAGACAGCCTGAACGTCTAGAGCGTCAGGCTGGCTATATTTGAGCTTTAACTATGAAACAGCCTTCAAGATGGCGTAGTGTAAGGCCCGCGGAGTGTAAAAATTTGACGGATAGCTACACTATCCCAAAGTGTAAAGTTGATGATCCTAGAGTATAAACCTGGTTATCTCAGGAAGTATAGTTTGATTATCTTGGATTGTTAACTTAATCATGTTGGAGCGTCAACTTTATTATCTTCGTCTTCTAGTTCTAACTATAAAAAAAATTGTGAATGGTACATGGTATCAGAGGCGGTCGAGAATTAGGGGGCAGAAGGGACACTGCATCCCCCCTACAAAAACCACCCAGGGAGGGGCAATGTATGGATTCTCCCCCCTCTGAAATAAAATGGTTAAATTCATTGGATCCTTTGATTTTTTCCAAAAATCTCCCCTAAATCATTGTAAAATAATTGAAGTCTTTTAAAATCTTTTCAATTTATTCAAAATATTTCCCTAATATTTTGATTCTGTGTAATATTCTAAATATTTGGAAAATTATTTAAATCTGTGAAATATTTTTAATCTATCAAAAATCTTTGCGAGATATTTGACATTTTTGTGAAAGCTTGTAGAAATGATTCAAATCTTTGCAAAATCTTTGGAAATCTGCGAGATATTTGAAAAAATTGTAAAATTATTGAAATCCTTGCGAAATCATTGAAATATTTGTGCAATCTCTGAAATATATTGCAAATTTTTATGAAATGATTGATTTCTTGAATCAATATTTTAACTCTATCCGAAATCTTTGTAAAATCTTTGAAATCTTTGAATTCTTCGAGAAATCATTTAAAAAAATTTGAAATGTTTCTGAAATCTCTGGAAGTCCTTGCAGAATATTTTTTGATTATTTGGTAATATTTTTGCAATTATTGAAATCGTTTTGAAATCATTAAAATCTTTGCGAAATATTTGAATCTTTGCGAAATCATAAAATCTTGGTGAAATCTTTAGAAGTCCTTTCGAAATATTTGAAATATTTTTTAAGTATTTGGTTATACTTGAGTAATTATTGACATCTTTGGGAAATCAATGATGTCCTTGTAAAGTATGTCAAAGCTATGCAAAATATTTGCGAATCACTTTTAATCCTTGTAAAATATTTGATAATTTGTGAAATTATTCGAATCTTTGTAAATTCTTTTGAACATTTTCCGAAAACTTTGCGAAATATTTAAATCTTTAAGAATTTGAGGAAGCATTAAAATCTTTGTAAAACATTTAGAAGTCATTGAGAAATATTTAAAAAAAATTTTAAATACTTGGTAATACTTGTAATATTGTTGAAATCTTTGGGAAATCATTGATATATTTGTAAGGTTTTTTAAAGCTATCCAAAATCTTTGCAAAATATTTTAAATCCTTGTGAAATCTTTGATATATTTAGGAAAAAATTTAAATCTTTATTAAATCTCTTTAATTTATCTGAAATTTTTATTAAATATTTCTGAAATCTTTCTGCAATCTTTATTAAATCTTTAATAAATCTTACTAAATTCTTTAGAAGACTTTGCGAAATACTTGGAGTATTTGGCAATACTTTTACAATTTTTGAAACATTTCTGAAGTCTTGGGGGAATCAGTGATATCTTTGTGAAGTATGTTAAAGCCATTAAAAATATTTGCAAAATATTTTTAATCCTTGTGAAATCTTTGACATCTTGGTGAAATTTTTTGAATCTTTGTAAAATCTTTCAAATATATCTGAAATCTATATTGAATGGTTATGAAACCTTTATTAAATCTTTATTAAATCATTCTAAAATCTTTATTAAACCTTTCTAAATTCTTTGGAAGATTTTGTGAAATATTTGGAGTATTTGATGATACTTGTCAAATTTTTGAAACATTTGTTAAGACTTGGGAAAATAAATGATATCTTTGTAAAGTATGTTAAAGCCACCAAAAATTTTTCCGAAATATTTGAAATCCTTGTGAAATCACATTTGTGAAATTATTCCAATCTTTCTGAAATATTTGAACTGTGTCTGAAATCTTTATTTAATAGTTTTGAAATCTTTTAGAAATCTTTATTAAATCATTATTTTATCATTCTAAAATCTTTAATAAACCTTTCTAAATTCTTTGGAAGACTTTGCGAAATATCTGGAGTATTTGGTAATACTTGGAAAATTCTTGAAACACTTGTGAAGTCTTGGGGATATTAATGATGTTTTTATAAAGTATATTAAAGCTATCCAAAAATTTCTCATAATATTTTAAATCCTTGTGAAATCTTTGTCACCTTTGTGAAATTATTCGAATCTTTGTCAAATCTTTTTAAATTTTGCGAAATGTGTGGCAATATTTGTGAAATTATTGAAATCGTTGCGAAATCATTGAAATGTTTGTGCATCCTTTGAACTCTTTCAATAATTTGTTTAAATAACATAGGTCTTTGGTAAATATTTCAACTCTATCCAAAATATTTGGGAAATATTTAAATCTTTGAGAAATCATTGAATCTTTCTGAAACCTTTAGAAATCATTAAGAAATATTTGAAATGTTTTCAAATGCTTGGTAATATTTTTGATATTGTTAAAATCTTTGGAGAATCATTGATATCTTTGTAAAGTCTTTTCAAGCTATCAAAAATCTTTGCGAAACATTGTAAATCCTTGTGAGATCTTGAATATCTTTGGGAAATGATTAAAATCTTCCTTATATCTTCTAAATCTATCTGAAATCTTTATTAAATGTTTCTGAAATCTTTCTGAAATTTTTATTAGATCTTTATTAAATTTTTATGAAATATTTATTAAATCTTTTTAAAATCATTCACAAATCTTTTTAAAATCTTTAATAAATCTGTCTTAATTCTTTGCGAAATATTTAGGGTATTTGGTAATACTTACACAATTTTCAAAACATTTGTGAAGTCTTGGGGAAATGAATGATGTCTTTGTATAGTATTTTGAAGCTATAAAAAATCTTTGCGTAATATTGTAAATCCTTGAGAAATCTTGAATATCTTTAAAAATGATTAAAATCTTTTGTAAATATTTAAAATCTGTTTGAAATCTTTATTAAATCTTTCTGAAATCTTCATTAAAATTTTCTAAATTCTTTGGCAGCCTTTGCGAAATATTTTGAGTATTTGGTATTACTTGTAAATTTTTTGGAACGTTTGTGAAGTCTTGGGGAAATCAATGATGTCATTGTAAAATATCTTAAAGCTATCGAAAATCTTTACAAAATACTTCAAATCCTTGTGAAATTTTTGAAATCTTTGTGTAATTATTCGAATCTTTGTAAAATCTTTTTAAAATGTTGCGAAGTATTTGTAAAATTATTGAAATCATTGCGAAATCATTGAAATCGTTGTGCATTCTTTGAAATCTATCGGAAATTTGTTTAAATACCACAGGTCTTCGTTAAATGTCTTAACTATTTCCAAAATCTTTGCGAAACATTTAAATCTTTGAGAAAATATTAAATCTGTGCGAAGCCTTTAAAAGTCATTGAGAAATATTTGAAATGTTTTAAAATACTTGGTAATATTTGTGGTATTGTTGAAATCTTTGGAAAATCATTTACATATCTGTAAGGTTTTTTAAAGTTATCAAAAATCTTTGCAAAATATTTTAAATCCCTGTGAAATCTTGGATATCAATTTTGGATCTGCAATTTTTATTAAATCTTTATTAAATCTTACTAAATTCTTCAGAAGACTTTACGAAATTTTTGGAGTGTTTGGTAATACTTGTACAATTTTTGACATTTGTGAAGTCATGGGGGAATCAATGATGTCTTCGTAAAGTATGTTAAAGCTATCCAAAATCTTTGCGAAAGATTGTTGATATCTTTATGAAATTATTTGAATCTTTGTAAAATCTTTTTAAAATGTTGCGAAATATTTGGTAATATTTGTGAAATTATTGAAATCATTGCGAAATCATTGAAATATTGGTACAATCTTTGAAACCCATCGGAAATTTTTTAAAATAGTACAGGTTTTTGTTTAATATTTTAAATCTATCCGAAATCTTTGCAAAATATTTAAATCTATAAGGAATCATTAAATCCTTGTGAAACCCTTAGAAGTCATTGAGAAATATTTAAAATGTTTTGAAATATTTTGTAATATTTGTGGTATTGTTGAAATCTTTGGGAAATCATTGATGCATTTGTGAAGTCTTTTAAAGCTATCCAAAATCTTTCCGAAACATTGTAAATTGTTGTGAACTCTTGGATATCTTTGGGAAATGATTAAAATCTTTGTTAAGTCTTTTAAATCTATCTGAAATATAAATTAAATGCTTCTAAAATCTTTCTAAATTCTTTGGAAGACTTTGCGAAATATTTGGAGTATTTGATAATACTTATACAATTTTTGAAACGTTTGTGAAGTTTTTGGGAAATCAATGAGGTCCTTGTATAGTATATTGAAGCTATCCAAAATCTTCGAGTAATATTTTAAATTCTTGTAAAATCTTGGATATCTTTTGGAAATGATTAAAATCTTTGTTAAATCTATTAAATATTTTTGAAATTATTAATAAATCTTTCTGAAATCTTTATTAAATTTTTCTAAATTCTTGAGAAGATTTTTCGAAATATTTAGAGTATTTGGTAATACTTGTAAAATTTTTGGAACATTTGTGAAGTCTTGGGGAAATCAATGATGTCTTTGTAAAGTATGTTAAAGATATCCTAAACCTTTGCGAAATACTTCAAATCATTGTAAAATCTTATATATGTTTGTGAAATTATTCGAATCTTTGCTAAAATCTTTAGGAAATAATTTATATATGTTCGTAAGGTCTTTTGAAGCTATCCATATTCTTTGTGCAATATTTTAAATCCTTGTGAAATCTTTGAAATCTATCACAAGTTTTTATGAAATAATTGAGGCCTTTGTTAAATCTTTCAAATCGATCCGAAACATTTGCAATATTTGAAATCTTTGAAAAATCATTAAACTATTTGCCAAGTCTTTGGGAAAACATTGACATCTTTGTAAACTATGTCAAGGCTACCTAAAATCTTTGCAAAATATATTTTAAATCCTTGTGAAATATTTGATGTCTTTGGAAAATTATTGAAATCTTCGGGAATCTTTTTGAAATATTTGTAAAAGTTGGCAATATTTTTGAAATTATTGAAATCGTTACTAAATCATTGAAGTCGTTGTTAAATCTTTTAATTCAATGAGAAATCTGCATGAAATCTTTCTGGAATCTTTCTGAACTCTTTCGGAATTTTATGCAAAATATTTGGTAATATTTGTTAAATTATTGAAATCGGTGAGAAACCATTGAAATCTTTGTGCATTCTTTGGAATCTGTCAGAAACTTTAATGAAATAATAGATTTCTTTGTTAAATTTTTTATTTTATCTGAAATCTTTGCGAAATATTTTAATCTTTGAGAAATTATGAAAATCTTTGCGAAATATTGTAATCTTTGAGAAATTATGAAAACCTTTGTGAAATCTTTGGAAGTCTTTGAGATATATTAGAATTTTTGAAAAATGTGTATTATGCGTAATGTATTGGTATTATTTGTGATATCATTGAAATCATTGAAAATAATTTATGTCTTTATAAAGTCTTTTAAAGCTATCCAAAATCTTTGCGAAATATTTTAAATGCTGGTAAAATCTTTGATATCACTGGGATGTAATTAAAATATTTGTAGAAACATTAGAAATTTTTGCGAAATATTTGGTAATATTTGTGAAATTATTGGAATCATTGAGAAATTACTAAAATCTTTGTGCAATCTTTGAAATCCGTCTGTAATTTTTATGAAATAATTGTGAAATCTTTCTGAAAACTTTGGAAGTCTTTGCGAAATATTTGAAACATGGTTGAAATATTTTGTATTATTTGTGAAATTGTCGAGATATTTCTGAAATATTGGGAAATTCATTAATGCCTTTATAAACTCTTTTAAATCTATCCAAAATCTTTGCGAAATATTTAAATTATTTGGCAACATTTGTAAAATTATTAAAATCATTGCGAAATCATTGCAATCTTTCTGCAATATTTGGCAATGATCTACCAGAACTTTTTATAAAATAACTGAGAGCTTTGATCCATATTTTTAATCTATTCGAAATCTAATCCGAAATCCTTTGTGAAATCTTAAAAATCTTTGTTAAATTTTTGTGCAATGTTTCTGAAATACTAAAAATATTATTTAAATATTTGTCAATATTTGTGAAATTATTGAAATCTTTAGAATTATAAGTTTTATAGCTGCATTTATTATTATTTATTATTTATAAGGGGCCGTCCCTAAACCACGTAGCCATATTTTGGTCACTTTTGAGCGTCCCCTCCCCCCAAGTAGATTACCGTAGCTACCCTTCCCCCATAAAAATACGTGGTGCCTAATCAGAAACATTTTCTAAAAAAAATCATTTATAAAAACAAAGTTTAAGATTTCTATTCATATAAGGAAATTGATTGAATAGAAGGCGATACTAGAGATGGATGTAAATCATCGATTGCAGGCAAGCAATTTTCTTCAGCTTTTTGACAATCAAGTTAATAAATGTATACAGAATAAAAGTATATTAATGTAAAATTACGTAACGCAGACCCCCCCTCTCCTCGCATGTGTCTCATTGCAGTATTTCAGTCCCCCCTCCCACTGAAGAGGCTACGTAGTTTATTATTACTAATGTAAATTTTTCACATAATATAATATTATACATTGGTCAAATTGTACTAATTGCCATTATAAGTATTTTATCCTGCCCCTACCTAGAGAAACAAGGCTCCACAGCTCCTGGTTGATACTATCTAGAAGATAAGACTGACCATCCAAATTTTTACACTCCAAATTTGACTATCCATTTTTCTCCGTGTAGAAGCAAAGAGTACCACTCAATATCGAATTCACAGATAGTTTTTTGCCTGGAAGATGACTTTTGAAAACATCTTTTGAACAAGAAAAGAAAAGGGCCATTGAAGAAAAGAAATGAGAAATGGAAGAAAGCACTTGAAATGTTCGATTGAAGCGTTCAATTGGCTCAGCTTGCATGACAAGATTGACACGTATGTAAATCGGAGAATTCTCCAACAGTGAGGCTAGGTCCGTCGCTTCGACGACAAGCGTGTGATTTACGAGGCGACTTTCGATCTCGGTTGTTCTACTTCACGGAACGGAACGGTTTTCCGCTCGTCTCTAAAAATAGAGTAACACCGTTGACACAAGGAATACCATGGCGACTGCACTGCTGGCCCCGTCGAGAGTCACGAAGAAAAATTCTATGCATCAGTGAGTGAGAACGATGTGGTAGGTATAATAATGGGTGCCAGGATTTCCCAAGCGTTGCTTGCGATCTTCTTCTTCTCCTTTCGTATCATGGTGTCACAGTGTAATTTGTAGTATTTAAACAACGAAGCCATCGATGCAACGCGGGAATTTCCATCGTCTATACGTCACGCCGCTTCTGGCTGACTCGTCATTGAAAAATTGAAAAATCACCTGCAGCGAATGAGAAATAGCCCAAATCGTCCTGCTCGAATTTGTTCTGCTTCTGAATTCGATTCGAACACAAAATTGTCCGGAGAGCGGAAAATTGATTGCTCTATGAAATTTAAAGGATGATGTGGAATCGAATTGCTGCGCTGCTGGTGCACAATTCGTGGCCCTAAAACCACAGGGTCATATCTCACTTTTTTGACAAAAATTAGGTAATAACATCAAAAGGAAGTTCAATGCAATCTCTAATTCTAATTTGATTAAAAAATGATAATTTCTGCATCAATCTTTGTAATGGAACATGTACAAGAAAGATTTATATAACTACAGATGACAGATTAAAATCATGAAAATAGAGAAATATGTTAATTAGCGTCAAATTCAAGAGGGTTTCTAGTACCAAAATGATTAGAGAATACATAGATATCCTCTAGAAAGATTTGAGACGTGGGGCGCGAAAATCTGTGTGTACTTTATTATTATTTCTCTTGTTTATAAAAATATTTAAAAATGTATGTTTAAAAAAAAATATTTCAAGTTTCACAATTATTTACTATCTTTTAGTGATCGGTGTTAGTCCATATTATGTACTAAATCATACTGCAATTAAAATTGTGATTTCAAAATCGCAAAACGATTCCCAGTCAAATGGGAGAGTTTCCCAGCCGTTACACCCAGAAAGAAGTTTTGTTGAATCAGAAAAGCATTTGTTTAATTTAATGAAATTTAAAAAAAATTATTTGATTTAAAGAAATATTTCGTTAATTTAAACGGAAAATTTCTTTAAATTACAGTAATATAATTTTTTATTTGACCTGTACATTTCTTTAAATGAAATAAACGTTTTGGTTGAAAAATAAGAACAGGTTATTTTAAAATAAAGAAAATTTTTCTTTGAATTCAATAATGAATTATAAATGAATTGGCTTCTTCATAAAGCAAATAATTTTATTAAATGTAAACAATATAAGGTAGCGCTAACTGTTTTAGTCAAAGCTTCGCAAAAATTAAGTTGCAGCTTGTGTAATTCTGAATTTCACTAATAAAACATGATTTTTTATTGTAAAAACGTTTCTAAGTACGCTTTTTATTATTAATTTTTTCTTTTTCACACGCAAGTGTGAAATTTTTTAAAAATAAAGGCAAATTATAAACCAACAATATAATAGACATATTTGAACCAGAAAGAAAAATTGTCAAACAAGAACATTAATTTTCTGCTAGAGAGACCAATTTTTAACAAAATACATGAATTTTTGAACACATAGCTAAATTTTGACCTGTGTAAATATATTTTTAAATAAAAAAATAACAAAGCAAAAAGCTTAACAACAAGATTTTCAATAGAAAATTAAGTTTTCAACATAATATAATTTCTGCGTTCAATTTTTTCGTTTTCAATTCAGTTTTCAACGAAAGAAATTAATTTTTGCCTGAAAAAGATACATTTTTAACAAAAAAGCGTAATATTCAAATGTATAGTTAAAAAAATTAATTTTCAAACACAAAGATTTTTAAACAAGTAATTTACTACCAAAAACACGAATGTTTAATTTAAGAAAATCAATTTTGAAACAGAGTTTTGTAAATAAAATAGTTCTATTTCCAACAAAATTTAATAAATTTTTAATTAAAAAAATTAAGGAATATGCTGCGGGAGAAACGCTAGTTGACACATGGGGAAGAAATCGGTTAAGATGATTCGGGCATGTTGAGAGAATGAAGGATGGACGACTAACGAAACAGGTATATCAAGGTAAAGTAAATGG
>JAAAKG020206650.1:0-14716 GCA_010014905.2 Druon quercuslanigerum | reverse complement strand
TTTCTTGAATAACCTGAATTATTATGAATGATTTGGATTGCAAGTAAATTACTCTGGATTACTTTATTTGGAATGTAAATTACTCTAGATTACTGCCAACTGCATGTGAAATTCAGCAGATTAAAACATGATTACATTAGGATTACAAGAATCTGAATTATTACGAATGATTTGGATGACAAGTAAATTACTCAGGATTACTCTCTTATATTTAATGTCCTAAATTACTGCAAATTATGTAATTTGGATTACAAGAGAATCACACTGTGTTACTCTAGATTGCGAACGAATTACAATGGATTACGAGTGTGTCACTTTGGATTACATGATTTCTTTCAAATTATTTAAATTTCAAATTAATCAATCTGAATGACACTGGATTATAAGGGGATTTCTCCAGATTATCCAGTATTACAAGTAAATTACAACGCGCTAGAATCAAATTACAAGCGAATTTCTTGAATAACCTGAATTATTATGAATGATTTGGATTGCAAGTAAATTACTCTGGATTACTTTATTTGGAATGTAGATTACTTTTGATTACTGCCAACTGCATGTGAAATTCAGCAGATTAAAAAATGATTGCATTAGGATTACAAGAATCTGAATTATTACGAATGATTTGGATTACAAGTAAATTACTCAGGATTACTCTCTTATATTTAATGTCCTAAATTACTGCAAATTATTTGGATTACAAGAGAATCACACTGTGTTACTCTAGATTGCGAACGAATTACACTGGATTACAAGCGTGTCACTTTGGATTACATGATTTATTTCGAATTATTTAAATTTCAAATTATTCAATCTGAATTATACTGGATTATAAGGGGATTGCTGAAGATTATCCAGTATTACAAGTAAATTACAACGCGCTAAAATCAAATTACAAGCGAATTTCTTGAATAACCTGAATTATTATGAATGATTTGGATTACAAGTAAATTACTCTGGATTACTCTATTTGACATGTAGATTACTTTAGATTACTGCCGATTGCATGTGAAATTCCGCGATTAAAACAAGAGGATTACGAGAATCTGAATTATTGAAAATTATTTGGATTACAAGTAAATTACTCTGGATTACTCTATTTTAAATGTAGATTATTCTGGATTACTCTTTTTGACATGTAGATTACTTTAGATTACTTCCGATTGCATGTGAAATTCCGCCGATTAAAACAAGATTACAAGAGGATTACAAGAATTTGAATTATTACCAATGATTTGGATTACAAGTAAATTACTCTGGGTTACTTTATTTTACATGTAGATTACTTTAGATTACTGCCGATTGCATGTCAAATTCCGCCGATTAAAACAAGATTACAAGAGGATTACAAGAATTTGAATTATTACCAATGATTTGGATTACAAGTAAATTACTCTGGATTACTCTATTTTACATATAGATTACTCTAGATTACTGCCGAATTCATGTGAAATTCCGCCGATTAAAACAAGATTACAAGGGGATTACAAGAATTTGAATTATTACCAATGATTTGGATTACAAGTAAATTACTCTGGATTACTCTATTTTACATGTAGATTACTTAAGATTGCTGCCGCTTGCATGTGAAATTCCGCGATTAAAACAAGAGGATTACGAGAATCTAAATTATTAAAAATTATTTGGATTACAAGTAAATTACTCTGGATTACTCTATTTTACATTTAGATTACTCTGGATTACTCTTTTTGACATGTAGATTACTTTAGATTACTGCCGATTGCATGTGAAATTCCGCCGATTAAAACAAGATTACAAGAGGATTACAAGAATTTGAATTATTACCAATGATTTAGATTACAAGAAAATTACTCTAGATTACTCTAATTTACATGTAGATTACTTTAGATTACTGCCGATTGCATGTGAAATTCCGCCGATTAAAACAGGATTACAAGAGGAATACAAAAATTTGAATTATTACCAATGATTTGGATTACAAGTAAATTAATTTGGATTACTCTATTTTACATGTAGATTACTTTAGATTACTGCCGAATTTATGTGAAATTCCGCCGATTAAAACAAGATTACAAGAGGATTACAAAAATTTGAATTATTACCAATGATTTAGATTACAAGTAAATTACTTTGGATTACTCTAATTTACATGTAAATTACTTTAGATTACTGCCGATTGCATGTGAAATTCCGCCGATTAAGACAAGATTACAAGAGGATTACAAAAATTTGAATTATTATTAATGATTTGGATTACAAGTAAATTACTCTTTATCACTCTATTTTACTTGTAGATTACTCGGGATTACTCCATTTGAGATGTAGATTACTTTAGATTACTGCCGATTGCATTTAAAATTCCGCCGATTAAACAAGATTTCAAGAGGATTTATTAGATGTCCTGAATTACTGCGAATTATTTGGATTAGAAGTGAATCACACTGCGTTACTCTAGATTACAATCGGATTACTCTGGATTATAAGTGTGTCACTTTGGATTACAAGTGTATGACTCTAGATTATTGAATTGCCCTGGATTACTCCACTTTTTATGTGGATTACTTCAGTTTATGGCCGATTACATCTGAAATACCCCAGATCAGAACTGTTTTGTGAGTGGATTTAATATACTACCAGAATTGTTCTGAATTATTTAGATTACAAGTGAATTCCCTGGTGAAAAAGTTATATATATATATATATATATATATATAAGGAACTAGATTAAAAATGGATTTCTTGGATTACCTGAATTTTTATTAAAGATTATTCCGGATTAAAACTGATTCACCTCCGTATAAGAACTAGTTTACAAGTCGATTACTATAATTATCTGAATTATTTCGAATTATTTGCATTTCAAGTGAATAACTCTGGATTGCTCAACTTTACATGTGGAGTACTATGGATTACAGCCGATTACATGTAAAATACTTTGGATTAGAACTGGTTTAGAAGTGGATTTATCAGATTATCAGAATTGCTTCGAATTATATGGATTAAATTTGAATTACTCTGGATTACAAGTGGATTACTCCAGACTGCTTCGCATTACAAGAGAATTACCCCAAATTCGATCGATAACAAGTGGATTACTTTATCTACTAATTGAATTACACTTTAATACTGGGATTGTTCCGAATGACTTGTATTACTTTGGATTAAAATTAGATTTCTCCGGATTATACTCAAATAGTCAGAATACACCAGATTAGCAATGTGGATAATCGAGCGTTCCAGGGGATTACCAAAGTAATTTTCCAGTGGCCCTTTGCTTTGTTCTTTGTATTTGTCAACATTTAATACTCGCTTTAAAAAAATTTTTGGTTTAACGAAATTGTTTTCTTGGATATTAAACAATATATTTGTTCTTTGCAAACATGTTAGTGGTTGCAAACATCTTCTGTTGCTCAATTAGACATGTATTGTGATGGAGAAAATCAATCCTAAAAAAAATTTTCCGTAAAAATAAACTGATGTTTAGCTGCTATAGAGAGCAATCTGCTAAATCTAGGTTAGCATTTTTATCGTGCAGAGCACGTATCGAGGCGCGACGTCCCTTTAAAGTGGTGTTTGCATCTTTAGGCAAGACATGAATTTTTATGGTTCAACATAACTCAGAATCGTCCTATACAGTCATCTTCACTTTGTAACGAAATCTAGTCCTGAATTTGCATTAGATTCTATCGTCAACTGACATGTAGTGACATTCATGTATACACAAAAAAATCTGGATCCAAGGAAATGCGTTTATTTTTCTTTAGGCAACGATTTGTATACTTCAGTTAAGGAACTGAAGAGTTTCAGTACAGAACTAAATTATCAACAAAATTAACATTTTTCAGGAGAGTGAAATAACATTCTGTGGGATCACGATAAAAAGTGTAATTTCCTGTTTAAACAAAAAATAAAAACGGTATCCGAAATGAGTTGCACCTGACGTATGGGAAGGCTAAATAGGAACCAAAAATTTTCAATAAAACAAAAATTTTCTGGTTTGGCAAAAATAAGAAGAAGGTGTAGAGTGATTTTGTGGAAATGTCTATAAAAGGAAAAAAAGTATACTAATAAATTTTCAAAAATTATTTTCGTGAAGCTGAAAATCTTGTTTTTTAAATTTTTTTCAGGATAAAGTAATTTAGTTTTCATAAAATAAAAGGAAAATATTTTCTGTACAAGTCATAATTATTCATGGAATTGAAAAAATATTTATCCGAGTCGAAGACTTGACACGGTTATAGCAAGTAAATAATTATATACAAAAAAATTAAGTAAATATTGATCTATTTCATTAAAAGAAATGGTCGTTTTTTTAAACATTATGTAAATAACTAATTTAAACAAATAATTAATCAAACAAAGTAAATAATTTTTTTAATTAAAATATTTACGTTAATTTGAAATAAGTTTTTTTTTCTATTAAAAATTTATGAATGTTTTTGTTTCAGTTGAATCTGTGCAAGTATTCCGACTTTCATGCTAAAGAAACTGAATATCCACAACGTTTCAACATTTACTAAATAATAAAATTAGTATAAAATTAATAATTTTCAAATTGATTATAATTTATTGTTAAGTTTTGTCAATACAAAATATACTACAACTACAAAAAAATTAATTTTATTATTCAAATCTTTGTGTTCATTACTAATAATTGAAATCATTTCATTTTACTTAACAGTTTTTAAATTCTAAGGACAAATAATATTGATTAAAGGAGAAGACATCTAATATTTAAAATTTAAATATTATGTTAAATTTAACTTGATAATTTTTTATACTTTATACAATTTTTTAACCATTTCGAATTTTATTTTAAGGTTCACAAAATTGAATTTCAAGGAAAGAATTATATTTAAAAAGAAGTTAATCTAAAAATAAGGATTGCGGGCAGCTTTTTATATTTAAAATGTTTAAAATATTATTTTTAGTTGTGTATAACTTTGTAAGAATAATGCATTTCAATTTTGAAAAAATTAAAAATATTAATAACTAATGTTTACATTTTTCTTTTTTCAATTTAAACAAATCTAAACTGAATAAGTATTATTAGGTAATAACAATTAAAAATTTACTTGAGGTAAATTTACAAAACTTCTGTTATAATTTCCTAATTTTGTTTGAGAATTTCAGAAAATTCGGTTACATGCTTCGTAAATTTATGGGGCCGTTACGTAAAAGTATCGGGAATTACGTAAAGTAATAATGGTAACTTCGTTAATTTCAGAATATTTCCAACAGATCACATCTACGGAAAATAAAGTCATAAAAGCTAAATTTAAATAAGAAGAATTATGAAGTTATAATTTTTGATAATCTATGTGTATAATTTTAACTGATTTAATTTTGCCCTTTTCTATTTTTTCCTTCTGTTTTATCTCCTTCGAGTACAGTAAAAAGTAAAATTAATCAAAACGGAACAGCAAAACTTAACATTTAATCAATTTTTGTATTTAAAATCTAAAAAGATCAGGTATTTTTCAATTTTGTAACTGTACTTTTATTAAATATACATCGTATTAGTTTCTTTTAGAAATAAAAGTAAGGATGCAAAAAAAAAATTAATTTAAAAAAAAAATCATTCATATCATAAAAATTTTTTCCCATCTAAACAAATAATTTAGTGATCTTTTAGCTTGGAAAACATTTCCCAAATATTACTATGAAAAAAATAATAAAAAATGCCAGGATGACTTTTTTCATTAACTTTTTACTTTTGGTATAAATTTACGCTATTTTAGCGATTCAAAAAATTTTAATGTTTCTTGAAATATTTCCAAATAGTGCAGATCGCACTGGAAGTTTCCGTAAACAAAATAAAATTTTGTCAATTTGTTCCCAATACACACATTTTTCACGAAAATTTATGTTAATTTTTTAATAATGAACCAAAATATTTAAGTAGCACTGATTTAATGAAAAAAAATTGGGTAGAAAACAAAAAATAACGTGTCTCATATTTTGCTTAGGATTTTTAAAAAGTGTAATCAACAATTCTTGAAGAGATAATTTCTTTTCTGTCACTCCTGTTTTCGAAAATGTTTTAGGGTACTTAAAGATAAAATTTAAAATACAACGAATTTTCCTAATTTTGATCTTGGTATTAATTGGTATTAATTATTATCTTCATAACTTGTGGTTTTAAACTTTTCTGAGAATGTGTAGGATTTTTAAAAATAGAAATACAGTAGAAAAAACCGACAATACCTAGATATTTGTATTATTATCAATAATTGTTACAACTTGTGGTTAACAATTTCTTTGGACTTATTTAGGCTCTCTGGGCATAAAAATATACTAGAAAAAAATCGATAGAATCCAGGAATCGAAATTGGGGGCATAGTAAATTAAAAAATTCCGATTTCCATATAATTTGATATAATATTTATAACCTGTAGATTAAATTTATTTTTAGGCAAACAAGAAAATTTTTAAACATTTTTCTTCGGTTTATTTTCTATCTTTTTTCTGATTGAATGATAAAACCCCATTAGAGTTGCTCAATTATACCAAGTTTTTACCTGCAAAATCTTTTGTCGATCAGACGGTATCTTCTGTGTTTTCTTTGAATTTCAAAACTTTAAACTTTTTAATTGAAAAAAATATTTCTTAATACTTCAAAAAATCTGAAATTTTTTTATATGTACGGTTATTGCTAGTAACGACTAATACTGATTAGAAGTTCAATAGAAATTTTTTTCTCTAAATTTAGAATTATTTGACAATCCAAAAAAACATTTTTTTGATAGAGTGAAATATACACATTTTAGAAAAATTTTAATTGAACTTGAAATTGAAATTTAGCCTAAATTCAAATTTTTGCGTTTTTGGAACGTTTCGTATATTACGAAATTATATATGAGCAGAAGAAATTTTTGATTCGATCCAATTCAACTTAAAAAAATTTTGCGTTTAGCCCCATCCAAAAGAAGATTTTTTTTTACATTTTCAAGGAATTTTCAATTTAGCGTGAATTCTCTTTTGCATTTTTAATTTTATATTTAAGGCAGTGTTTTCTTATTTAGAGAAATGAACTACCTTAATATACTTTTTTGCAAGAAGCATTAATAATGATTATTGGAACCGAAAAATTTAATTTTTTTAAAAGGGCAATTTATTTCATTTATTTGTTAACACAAAAAAATATTTTCATCAGGCGGTAGGTCAATTAGTGAGGACACGTTAACATCGACATTCGGAAAGCAGAAAAGTTATAATGTCGAGAATAGCTCGAATTTGGTACCAGGATGCCTTTGGGACTCATGAATCGAGTGGTTTCGTGTTATTAAATAAAATTCTTATTGTTTCTATATCTATGAAAAACTAATATTAAAAATCAATTTAAAAAAATTTTTAATAAATAATTTTTGGTAGAACGCAAAATGATTTCGACCAGGTTATGATTGACAAATAAATAAATAATTCACATTTACACAAACATTCGTGTATTGTTTTAAAGTTGATTGATTTTTACATTTCTTCTTGTTTGGTTGAACAACCAAAATTTTAAGTAAAGACAAATATAAAACCTTAAAAATGGTTCTGATTGGAAGACGCTATTTCGGTTCACAATGCAATTGTCTCATAATTTTCCATTTTTCTTCATAATCCATTTAATGTCACATAAATTTCATTTTACTTCAACGAGCAATAATTGTTTACTTTGATGGGTGTTCCTAATTTTAAAGTATATTTTTTGAAAACATTCATAAAAATTTCTTTGTAGTCCAAAGTACAATATCAGATTCTCGACAAAAAAAGAAATAATAAAAAAATTCTTTTAAACAACTGATCCTTTTTTTACGAAAAAATTTGTATTTTTTTGTAAAGCACAAAAAGAAAAAGAAGTAACAATTTTTCATTAATTTATGTTTTAATTTTTCTTCAATATTAAATATTAATATAATTTGAAAATGGCTATAATTAACATTGAAACTATAATATAACCAAATAAATTTTATTTGAATTATAAATTACAAATCCTTTTTTTTTTAATAGTAACCTGGAGAGATGAAAAGCAAGGTCAAAATCCCATCCCTTTTCTAGCTTTAAAAATTAAAAATTATTAATTTTTGACAAATTGATAATCATTTTGTTTAAGTTTATATCGAAAAAGTTAATTTTGAGACCAATAATTGAATTTTTGAACAAACAGATAAATGTTTAGAGAAAAATATTATGTTTGATATTTTAACCAAAAGATTTTAATTTTAAAAACAAAACAGTTAATTTTAATAAAAAAATATAAATTTCTTACAATATTTGACTTTTTAAACAAAAAAGATTTTTCAGCCAATAAAAACAAATATTTAAACCAAATTATAATACGAGGGAAAAAGTAATTTCTAATTCAAAATACAAATTTTGAATAACTATTAATTTTTCAAGATTATTTGTTTCAGATGTGCAGAAAGTATTGAGACAAATTTTAAGATTCTTTTTATTTTAAAATATTTTAAAACATGTTATTAAAAATTTGATGCAGTTTGACGATATTTATTTTTTCAGATGTTTAGAAAAAATTTAAAAATATCATTAATATGATTCAAACTAGATCGTATTTTTTCACAATTTTCTTTGATCTCTTCAAAATTAAAAAACTTGCCTAAATCCTTCCAGATTCTTCTTTAACAATTTTGAAAATCTTTTAAAATGTTTTAAAATATTTTCAAGTAATCTCTTAAAATTAATTTTTCGTCATAAAAATCATTCTAAATTTTCCCAAAAATCTTACGAATTTTATTTAATACTTGAAAAATTTAAAAATCTTTAAAAAGTTGCAAAGTTTTATTTCAAAATCTTTAAAAATCTTCAAAATGTCTGGTTAAATGGTTTCGATTTTTCCCCAAAGTGTTTAAAAAAATCATTCAAAAATAAAAAAGATACTTTAAAATGTTCCAGATTATTTTCTGACAGTTTTGGTAATTTTTTAAAATGTTTTAATATCTTTTCAGGTAATCCTTTAAAATCAATTTTTCAAAATCAAAAAGAAAAAAAATACAAATTTTTTTGTACAATTAAATTACAGATAGAAACAATATGAAAAGAAATGTTTAATGCTGAATTAAATTTAAATCGATAAAAGATTTAATTAATGTTGGCCATTACTGGATTTAAAATATTTTAATGGATTTTACTAATTGTTTATTAATTTATATATTTAATAGTTATATGAATAAAAGAATAATATATTAACATTTTTTGTAATTATAAATATTAATATGTGTCGAAATAAATTTTTTTTCATTAACAAATTACAAGTTTTGATATAACTTAAAAAAATTATCAGTAATTTCTATTTTGGCACTAAAAAATTTTTTGAGAAGGTGTCAAACCATTTACTCAAAAATTCGGGAAAATCAAAGGAAACAACGAACTTTCGTGAGAATTTTTTATTATTGTTTATTGAAAATAAACTAAGTTGTCTGGTTTGAGTTTCCAGACAAAAATATAAATATACACTAAAATCAAATTATTTTTAACATACGTAAACATTGTGTACATTTCAAAATTATTTTTGTCCAGAATCTATAACCAGACATGACAGATACAGCATTCTGAATTTTGAAATATACAGCTTGATATTTTCGGGAAAATTTTTTATCTGTTTGAACAATTATTGTATGTATATTAATGATTACATTGCTTTTTCTGTAATATAATACATCTTTTGTATTAAATATATCGTAAAATTACAAACGATTCTGAAATTATTTCCCGAATCAATAACTTTGAAAATGGGATTCATTTGGATATGTAAATAAAATATTTGTTTCATGAAAGTGGGTGACAATAAAAAATTTGACATTGTGATTCTCTTTTTGGCACAGTCACTTTTGATTAATACTCTTAAGGAAATTTAATTTTTAAAATATGCTGACTATTTTGTAACAGCCTAAATTGATTTTTGACATGGATATCAGAAGTTCTAAAACAAATTTCCTTCTTAAGTTTGAATTCTGAACTTTAAGTGATTAATGTTTTCATTTTCTTATATTTAATCAATATAAGATAATGTCAAGAGTTTAAAAGGGATATTACATTTGAGTTCTTATAGTGGATTTGGTTTAGTTTAAATATACAGTACCGTTCAGGTGTATGAGGAGACCTAAAAAATTATGGATTCAAAACATGGAGTCACTTTTAGCAGGATATCTCTGGAACAAAGTTAAATAGAATTTCGTTTTTGATAGAATTAAAAAATTCGTTAAATTCTGCGAAAAATAAACCCTATTTAAAGTTTTTTTGATAAATAAATACTGAGTTAGTGAATGAGAAATTTTAGTATAATTTCTCATTTTTGCCAATTTCCGAGATGGAAATTTAACTTCTTGCAAAATCCAGAAAAATAATAGTAAAAATTTAAAAGTCGCAGAAAATGAATTATAAAATCTCCTATTAAAAATGAGACCAAGAAACTGTAAAAATTTTAACGGCTTCTTGAATTATCATAAAAAATGTGAGGGCGTGCGGGAGGCTCAAGCAGTGACTGACGTCAGTCACTGCTTGATTTTTTATTACAACTCGAGAAAAATTATTCATTTTAACACCTTTTTGGGGCTTATATTAAAGGAAAAATTTTAAGATTTATTGTTTATCGATTTTAAGTTTTCGCAATTATTTTTCAAGATTTTTCCTAGAATTAAAATCGAATCTTCAAAATTGGAAAAAATTAGAAATCAGGCAAATTACTAAAAATGTTTTAAAATTTGCAAGATTCTCTTTTTGACAGTTTTTCTAAACCTTTTTTTCAAATTTTAAATTATTTTTGAACTCTCGGAAAAACTTCTAAATATCTCTTTGACAATATTTCGAATTTTTTCTACAATTTATCGAAAAATCTTTCAAAATTAAAAAAAAAGTGCCTTTAAATCCTCCAGACTCTTAATATTTTAATTTTTAATAATTCTTAATAATGTAATTCTTAATAATCGCCTAAATTTAATTTTTTAAATTAAAATATAATTTTATATCTTCCTATGAATCTCAAGAACATTTATTTATTCTCTTGAAATTTTGCAAAACTCTTACAAATCTTCTAAATGTTTAGAAATCTACATGATTGAAATTTTTGGAAATCATGTCAAATTTTTAAATATTTTTTAAGTATTTTTCTAAAGTTCTAAATAATATTTAAAATCATTTCAGTTTTTCCCAAAATTGTAAAAAAATCTTTAAACTTAAAAATTGCGTTAAAATATGCCAGATTTGTTATGATAATTTTAAAAATCTGTTAGAACACGTTAAATTGATTTAAAATAATATTTTAAAATAATCTTTAAAAATGGAAAACAATTTAATATATTTTTAAGAATCTTAAGAAAATTTCTTTATTCTGTTGACACTTTTCAAATTTTAAAAATGATTGTAACATTATTCAAGGAAATCTTCTAAATTTTATGTTCGCAAGAATCTTAAGAAAATGTTTATATCTTCCTTAAGCCTTTAAAAATTCTTGTAAAAGCTTTTAAATTTTTCGTTGTATCTATATTGTTTAAAATTTATTAAAATTAAAAATTATTTTTGTAATTTTTCTTAAAACTTATATAATATCTTTTTTGACAGTTCTGGAAATCTTTAGAAATTGATATATTAATTAAAATTTTTGTAAATCTTTTCAAATTCGAAATTATTTTTTAACTCTTAGCAAAACTTTTAAATATATATTCGACAATAATTCTAATTTTTATACAAGTTTTCGAAAAATATTTCAAAATCTAAAAAAGTGCCTTTGACACCTCTAGATTTTTTTTGACAATTTTTTAAATCCTTCGAAATATTCTATGTATTTCTTAATAATCTCCTAAATTTAATTTTAAAAAAATAATTTTATATCTTTCTATGAATCTCGAGAACATTTGTTTATTTTCATGAAATTTTCCAAAACTCTTACAAAGCTTCTAAATGTTTAGAAATCTACATGATTGAAATTTTTGGAAATGATATCGAATTTTAAATTAATATTGAAAATTTTTTCAAACTTCTGAATATTATTTAAAATTATTCGAGTTTTTCCCGACATTTTTGAAAAATCTTTAAAGCTAAAATTTTGTCTTAAAATATGCCAGAATTGTTATGATAAATTTAAAAATCTGTTCATAGGTGTTAAAATATTTTAAAATAATCTTTCAAAATAAATGTTTTAAAATGGAAAACAATTTAAAATATTTTTCAGAATCTTAAAAAAAATTTATTTATTCTTTTGAAACTTTTCCAATTTTTGAAATTGTCTGACATTATTAATCAAAATTTTCTACATTCTATGTTCAAAATGTTTTGACATTTTTCTCATATTCCTGAAAATTAAAAAAATTTTTAAATTAGCAAATTTCTAAAATGAACAACATTTCTGAACTTATAATAACATCTGAAATTTAATGAAATTATACAATTAGAGAAATTTCGGAGATTTCTAAAATTTTTTAAGTGTTTAAAAGATCTATAATGCTCAATATTAAATTTTTTCAAATGCTTAAACAAATCTTTAAGCATCAACATTTCTAAAATTATGCAAATTTCTAAAATCATTAAAATGAGCTAAAATTATAAAAACTTCCGCTAATTTCCAAAATTGTAAAATAACCATTTCTGACATTTCCTAAAATCTTAAAATGTGTGACATATTTCAAAATTTGTAAAATATCTTTCAAAATTAAAATACTGTTAAAAATAATCTTTCAAAATAAATTTTTCAAAATGGAAAACAATTAAAAATATTTTTCAGAATCTTAAGAAAATTTCTTTATTCTGTTAAAACTTTCCAAATTGTTTAAATGATTCTAAAATTAATTATCGAAATTTTCTAAAGCATATGTTCAAGATGTTTTGAAATCTTTCTCAAATTTCTGAAAATTTAAAAAAAATTTAAATTAGCAAACATTCTGAACTTATGATAACGTCTAAAATTTAAAAAAATAATACAATTAGCCAAATTTGGGAAATTTCTAAAATTTTGAAAGTGTTTAAAAGATCTATAATACTTAATATTACATTTTTTTAAATGCTTAAACAAATCTTGAAGCATCAATATTTATAAAATTATGAAAATTTCTAAAATCATTAAAATGAGCTAAAATTATAAAAATTTCTCAAAATTTCCAAATTTGTAAAATAACCATTTCTGAAATATCCTAAATTTTTAAAATGTATGACATATTTCAAAATAAAAATATTGTTAAAAAATAATCTTACAAAATTAAAATATTGTTTAAAAATAATCTTTCAAAATAAATGTTTAAAAATAGAAAACAATTAAAAATATTTTTCAGATTCTTAAGAAAATTTCTTTATTCTTTTAAAACTTTTTAAATTTTCAAAATGATTTTAACATTATTAATCGAAATATTATAAATTCTACGCCCAAAATGTTTTAAAATCTTTCTCAAATGTCTAAAAATTAAAAAAAAAAAAATACAATTGGCCAAATTTCGGAAATTTTGAAAGTATTTAAAAGATCTATAATACTTAATATTACATTTTTTAAATTCTCAAAAAAATCTTGAAGCATCAACATTTCAAAAATTATGCGAATTTCTAAAATCATTAAAATAGGCTAAAATTATAAAAACTCCTCAAAATTTTTAAATTTGTAAAATAACCATTTCTGAAATTTCCTAAATTTTTAAAATGTGTGACATATTTCAAAATTTGTGAAATATCTTTCAAAATTAATATACTGTTTAAAAATAATCTTTCAAAATAAATGTTTCAAAATGGTAAACAATTCAAAATATTTTTCAGAATCTTAAAAAAATTTCTTTTTTCTTTTGAAACCATTGCATATTTGTACAGATTCTTGGGTTCTTATCAAAAAGGAGATTTTAACGTTTATTTTTCAAGGATTAATTTCTTTCTCATTATGTTTCTAAATTTTTCCAATATTTAAAATTCTCAAATAATTTTAATTTGTTTCTAAATTTAAAAAAATATAATTTTCAAAATTTCTAAACTCAGCAAAATTCATACAATTACGAAAACGTTTAAATTTGTCAATATTTATAAAATTAAAAAAATTCTAAAATTTCGACAATTTTAAAAATGTTCAAATATCTCAAACACACAAAATGAAGAAAAAAGTTTAAGCTCTTTAAAATGTTAAAAAAAACTTTAATTAGAAAAATTTCAGAAATATTTAAAATGTTCTACATTGCTAAAATTATAAAAATTTCTCCCAATTCTTTTTTTTACTTTTCAAAATCACCATTTCTAAAATTTCCTAAGTTTTTAAAATGTGTGACATATTTCAAAATTTGTGAAATATCTTTCAAAATTAAAATACTGTTTACAAATAATCTTTCAAAATAAATGTTTTTAAGTGGAAAACAATTAAAAATATTTTTCAGAATCTTCAAAAAATTTCTTTTTTCTTTTGAAACCATTGCAAATTTGTACAGATTCTTGGGCTCATATTAAAGAGGAGATTTTAGGGTTCATTTTTCAAGGATTTAAATTTTTTCTTATTATATTCCTAGATTATTCCAGAAATTCAAATCCAATTTTTAAAATAGGCAAAAACCATAAATAAGATCAATTTTTATTATTAGATAACTCAGACTGTTCACCAAAAAAATACTTGAATTGGGGCTCATTTGAGGCGGAATTCAATAACACAGCACCACAAAAAAAAGTGGTCTGTCCCAGAAGCGAGACCAGTGTATCCTTATGTTTTTGGGGTCGCTGAAACCGAATATGACCTCAGAATTGCTTCATCAGGTCAGGATTTTTTTCTACCCTC
>JAAAKG020206639.1:9903-22968 GCA_010014905.2 Druon quercuslanigerum | reverse complement strand
CTTTCGAAAGAAAATTAAACTGTTGAAAAATTCTTAATATAAAAAAATTTGTTTTAAAAATTAAACAATTAGGTTTTAAAGTTTAACTACTTTCTCAAAAACTAAAAAAAAAATTTTTCCTATTCTGCAAAGTTTTACTTTTTTGTTAAGAATTTTTTAACTATCTTGAAAATTCGGCTTGTTTGGTAATAAATTAAACTTTTTGTTAAAAAATTAATCTTTTTTAATTAAAATTTTAACTTTTTGGTTGAGAATTCTTGAATTTTGTTTAACAATTTTTTTTAAATAATTCGTTTCGGTTAAAAATTCAATTTTTTTAGTTATAAAATTTTGAATTTTTGGTTCAGAATTCTTAAATTTTGTTTTATCATTTTTTCAAATAAATTAATATTTCGGTTTAATAATTTAACTTTTTTAGTTATAAAATAAAACTTTTGGTTCAGAATTCTTGAATTTTGTTTAAACTTTTTTTTGGACTAAATTAATCTTTTGGTTTACGAATTAAACTTTTTTAGATATAAAACTCAATTTTCTTGAATTTTGTTGATAAATATTCTTTTTTTCGGTAGAAAATTAATTTTTGTGTTTGAAAGTTCAACTTTTTGGTTTTGATTTATTGAATATTGTTTAAAAATTCATTTCTTTCAGAAAAAAATTAAATTGTTTGTTTAAAAATTCATCTTTTTTAGTTGAAAATTTAATTGTTTGTTTAAAAATTCTTAATGTAAAAAAAAAATGGTTTAAAAATTAAAAAATTAGGTTTCAAAGTTAAAAAACTAAAAAAATGTTATTTTTTCTTGAAAGTTTAACTTTTTTGTTAAGAATTTTTGAACTATCTATAAAATTTGCCTTGTTCCGTTATGAATTAAACTTTTTCTTTAAAAATTAATCTTTTTTAGTTGAAACTTCAACTTTTCGGTTGAGAATTCTTGATTTTTGTTTATACATTTTTTTTAAATAAATTAATCGTTCGGATTAAAAACTAAACTTTTTAGTTATAAAATTAAACTGTCTGTGTAAAAATTTATCTTTTTTAATAGAAAATTCAGTTGTTTGGTTGAGAATTCTTGAAATTAAAAAAAAAATTTGATTTAAAAATAAAACAATTTGGTTTTAAAGTTTAACTACTTTCTTAAAAACTAAAAAATTGTTGTTTTTTTTCTTCAAAGTTTTAATTTTTTTTAAAGAATTTTTGATCTATCTTTAAAATTCGCCTTATTTCGTAATAAATTCAACTTTTTGTTAAAAAAATTAATTTTTTTTAGTTGAAACTTGAACTTTTTGGTTGAGAATTCTTGAATTTTGTTTAAACATTTTGTTAAAAAAATTAATCGTTTCGGTTAAAAATTCAATTTTTTTTAGTTATAAAATTTTGAATTTTTGGTACAGAATTCTTAAATTTTGTTGAAACATTTTTTCAAATAAATTAATATTTCGGTTTAATAATTTACTTTTTTAGTTATAAAATTTCAACTTTTGTTTCAGAATTCTTGAATTTTGTTTAAACATTTAAAAAAATAAATTAATCGTTTGGAATAAAAATTCAACTTTTTTAGTTATAAAATTTAAACTTTTGGTTCAGAATTCTTAAATTTTGTTTGAACATTATTTTAAATAAATAAATCGTTTGTATTAAAAATTCAACTTTTTTAGTTATAAAATTCAAACTTTTGATTTGAAATTCTTAAAGTTTGTTTAAAAATGTTTTTAACTAAATTAGTCTTTTGGTTTAAAAATTCAACTTTTTTAGTTATAAAATTTAACTCTTTGTTTAAAAATTTATCTTTTTTAGTTGAAAATTCAACTGTTTGGTTGAGAATTCTTAAAATTAAAAAAAATAATTGGGTTTACAAATAAAACAATTTGGTTTTAAAGTTTAACTACTTTCTCAAAAACTAAAAAAATTGTTATTTTTTTCTTCAATATTTTACTTCTTTCGTAGTAAATTAAACTTTTTGTTTAAAAATTAGTCTTTTTTTAAGTTGAAAATTTAACTGTTTGGTTACAAATTTTCTAATATAAAAAAATTGGTTTAAAACTTAAACAATTAGGTTTTAAAGTTTAACTGCTTTCTTAAAAACTAAAAAAATGTTATTTTTTCTTGAAAGTTTACCTTTTTTTTAAGAATTTTTAAACTATCTAGAAAATTTGCCTTGTTTGGTAATAAATTAAAATTTTTCTTCAAAAATTAATCTTTTTTAGTTAAAAATTCAACTGATTAGATTTTGTTCAAAAATTTTTTTTTCGGTTCAAAATTAAACAAATTGGTTTTAATATTGAACTCCTTTCTTAAAAACTAAAAAAAACGTATTCCTTAAAATTTTAACTTTTGGTTTGAGAATTGTTAAATTTTATTGAAAATTCATCTTTTTTGGTACTAAATTAATCTTTTTGTTAAAAAATTCATTTTTTTTAGTTCAAAATTCAACTGTTTGAGAACTCTCGAATTTAGTAAAAAGTTCCTTTTTTCGGTTTATAATTAAAAAATTAGGTTCTAAAGTTGAAGAACTTTCTTTAAAATTAAAAAAATACGTTTTTAAAAACTGAACTTTTCGGTTGAGAAGTAATGAATTTTATTGAAAGCTTGTCTTTTTGGTAATAAATTAATTTTTTTGTTCAAAAAATTTAATTTTTTTAGTTGAAAGTTTAACTTGTTGACTGATAATTCTTGAATCTTGTTAAAATTTCTTTTTTTTTCGGTAGGAAAATCCTTTTGTTTAAAAATTCATCATTTTCGTTAAAAATTTAATAACTAAGTTTAAAAGTTGAATTACTTTCAAAAAAAAGAATTTATTGGTTGTCGATACAAAATTTTAGTTAAAAATTTGTCTTTTTTGCATTGAAAATTCAATAATTTAGTTAAAAAAATCAACTATTTGTAGAAAATTAGTTTTTTGTTAACGAGGGAGAGGAGGGGGTAAAAATGGCCAAAAATTGAAAGTTGAACTTTGGGTCAGTAGGATTAGTAGACTAGGATTAATGGCACTATTGAGAGCGGCATTATTGAGAAGGCCAAATGTAAATCAGAAAAAGATATTCAGAATTTAAAAAAAAAATTTAATTTTAAAAATTATATGTAGCAAGAATAATAAAGAAAACTTTTGAAACAGCTAAAAATAATTTTATCAATTTACATTTTTAATGAATTTTTACTGTGTTTTGAAAGATGTTATATTTAATATATCAAAAAAATAATTAAAAAGCAGATGAATAATATAGAAAAATATATATATAGATTTTTTAGCACTAATTTTAAATTTATATTTTTTATACTCACAAATAATTAAAAAGGGCAACAGCTGAATGAAGAGCTTCATTTTTTAATTTTTTTTCCGTGAAAGCGAGAAATAATTTCTTGACAAAGGAAAATAATTTTTTTCCTGGGAAATGACTTCCTAGTTTTTAGAAACGTTTATAAGCCTGCTTGAGGTAATCAGTCGGAATAAGAAACCCGCGAATAAAGACTGATCAAAAATTAGGAACACATTTTGCGACGGCATTGAAGCTTAGATAAATATTGCGCACATTTTCCTAATAATGAGCATGTTAGTTTATAAATTTCAAAATACAATCTGGATAAGATAAGAGAAACTGCTAGAGTAAGTTCTAAGTTGTAAAATGCTAAACCTTTTATACAGTTTAAAATAAATTATTCAAGATAATAATTTATACTGTAGGTAGATTCAAATATCCAAAGATTTTCTTCGTTTTTCCCGTATTTTCTCTATTAAATGCAAACTGAATAAATAAAACTGAGAAAAAAGAGCTGATGTACAAAATAAATAAGAGAACGTGGAGAGCGAGGAAAGTGGAGAGCAAGAATGCTGGTGAGCGAGGAAGGTGGAGAGCAAGGATGCTGGTGAGCGAGGAAGGTGGAGAGCGTGGAAAAAATGCAAAGACTAGATACTGAATAGGGAAGGGAAATAAATTTTAGAGAGTCCAAAGGAGATTTTTAGGCAAAATATAAGTAATTTTAGAAGCTCTTTCACAATCTTTAAAAGTTTCTTAAAAATAAAAAAATTGCTTATTATTCCTGAAAAATTTTAAGTGGCTTTTTATTCACAAAAATTAAGTTCTAATGAAAATCTAAAACTAGTTCAAAAGATTAAAAAAGAGTTAGGAGAATAGCAGATTTTAATGAGAGAACAGGATATCGAGAAGGAAGGTGGAGAGCGAGGAAGCTGCAGAGCAAGAATAATGGTGAGCGAGGAAGGTGGAGAGCGTGGAAAAAATGCAAAGACTAGATACTGAATAGGGAGGGGATACAAATTTTAGAGAGCCCGGAGGAGATTTTCAGGCAGTTTATAATTAATTTTGGAAGCTCTTTTACAATCTTGAAAAGTTTCTTAAAAATAAAAAAATTACTTAAGATTCCTAAAAAAATTTAAGTGGCTTTTTATTAACGAAAATTAAGTTCTAATGAAAATCTAAAACTAGTTCAAAAGATTAAAAAAGAGTTAGGAGAATAGGAGATTTTAATGAGAGAACAGGATATCGAGAAGGAAGGTGGAGAGCAAGGATGGTGGTGAGCGAGGAAGGTGGAGGGCAAGGATGGTGGTGAGCGAGGAAGGAGGAGAGCGGAAAGAAATGCAAAGACTGGATACTGAATAGGGAGGGGAAACAAATTTTAGAGAGTCCAAAGGAGATTTTTAGGCAAAATATAAGTAATTTTAGAAGCTCTTTCACAATCTTTAAAAGTTTCTTAAAAATAAAAAAAATTGCGTAAGATTCCTGAAAATTTTAAAATGACTTTTTATTAACGAAAATTAAGTTCTAATGAAAATATAAAGCCAATTCAAAAGATTAAAAAAATAAGAACAAGAGATTGAGAAGGAAGGTTTAGAGCGAGGAAGGTGGAGAGCAAGGAAGTTAGAGAGCGAGAATGGTGATGAGCGAGGGAGGTGGAGAGCATGGAAAGAAATGCAAAGACTAGATACTGAATAGGGAGGGCCAAAATTTTTTAGAGAGTCCAAAGGAGATTTTGAGGCAATTTATAAATAATTTTAGAATCTCTTTTACAATTTTTAAAATTTTGTTAAAAATAAAAAAATTGCATAAGATTCGTGAAGTATTTTAAGTGGCTTTTTATTCACAAGAATTAAGTTCTAATGAAAATCTAAACCCAGTTTAAAAGATTAAAAAAGAGCGAACAGGAGATCGAGATGGAAGGTGGAGAGCGGGCAAGGTGAAGAGCGAGGATGGTGGTGAGCGAGGAAGGTGGAGAGCGTGGAAAGAAATGCAAAGACTAGATACTGAATAGGGAGGGGAAAAAATTTTAGAAAGCGCAGAGGAGATTTTGAGACAATTTATAAATAATTTTCTAAGCTCTTTTAGAATCTTTAAAAGTTTTTTAAAAATAAAAAATTGCTTAAGATTACTCACAAATTTTAAGTGACTTTGTATTCGCAAAAATTAGGTTCTAATGAAAATCAAATAGCAGTTCAAAAGATTAAAACAGTCAGAATAGGTGATCGAAAAGGATGGTGGAGAGCGGGGTAGGTGGAGAGCAAGGATGGTGGTGAGCTAGGAAGGTGGAGAGCGTGGAAAGAAATGCAAAGATTAGATACTGAATAGGGAGGGGCAACTCAGAGGAGATTTTGAGACAATTTATAAATAATTTTCGAAGCTCTTTTAGAATCTTTAAAAATTTCTTAAAAATAAAAAAATTTCTTAAGATTCCTGAAAAATTTTAAGTCACTTTTTATTCAAAAAAATTAAGTTTCAATGAAAATCTAAAACCAGTTCAAAAGATTAAAAAAGAGTTCGTAAAATTCTTGAAAAGATATTTAAAAATTTTTTTAATTTGTCATGATTTTAAGAAATGTTGATGATTTCAAATGATATTTCAAAGTCTTGAAATTATTTGATAATAATTTCAAACTTGAGAAAATTTTGACTAGTTTCCTGGTCATACAAATATATTCTTAAGATTCCTGGCAACATTTTTTATGTTTTTTTTAAATTAATTTTTAAGGGGAAATTTTAAAATGAGTCAAAACCTTCTTAAAGCTTATCTTATCATAAGAAGATTAAAAAAATGCAAATGATTTCAAATAATGTTTAGAAGTTTTAAAGAGAATATGAAATATTTTTAAATTTGACTACGGACAATTGCTACAAGTTACGCAATTGTTTGCCTTCTTTAACATTTAAAAAGAGTGGAGAAGAATAAATAAAAATTGCGCAATAAAAAATATAATTTTTCTACCGATTTCGTAAGAATTTTTCATGTGTTTGTGTTTGATTTAAATTTCGTCACCCCAAATGCTACATATCACAATTTTTACAATGAAAAAAATGTATTCTTAAAAATAAAATAAAAATTATTAGTTCTGCAGTTAATTTTTCAAAAGTTTCGAAATTTTTGAAATTTATTTTACAATTTCAAAAATTGGATTAGATTTATTTTTATATAGCTAAACAAAGCAATTATGTTTTAATGAAAAGATAACTTTTGTAATCGGCTCGATTAAGTTTTAAAACCTAATATATGTTTTGCCTAAATCCTCTTAACTTTAAAATAGAATAGCAGGCCATGAATTGTTTTCTTTTTTAAGTAGAAATTTTTGTTGTTGAAAATTTAAAAAAAAATTTTTAAAAATTCCGGTATTTAAAAGGAATTATTTTCATCATTTTCAAATCTAATAATCTTTTTTGTTACCGAAAATACTGCTCAGTAATAGTTTTTTTTTAGAATCGCTGTCCCTGTTAAATGATTTATGAAAATTCCAATTTTTAAAATCTGCCTTGTGAAAAATGGAACTTTTAAGTGAAATAAATAATAAATAATAAAAGTGGTTTTTGGTTCAGATCTAATTTCTTTTTTTTTTTAAAGTTTAACTAGTCTCTCACAATTTGTTTATAGAAATGGATACTGCTCGGGAAGGAGATAAATTACTTTTTTTATTTATTTGAATCCTTAAGGAATTAACTATTTTTTATTGGCTAGGAATCTAAGAGATGTGGGTTCAGATCCCATTAGAGATCGGAAGCATTTTGTTCACAATTTAAAAATAAATTTTAAAGAAAGTTTTATTCCAGACCAGTGGACAAAAAACAATTAGCATCAAATAAAAGAATTAAACTTGATTGGCCAATCAAGTCTTTTTTTAAGATCCATCAGGAAGGAAAGCCAAATCGAATTTATATTATATCGATTAGCCTTGTTGATGTTATCAAGATTTTTTAAGATTTCGATTGCTTCTCTGATTTCTTGGGAAAATATTGGATCTTTTTAGGATGACAGTTGTTTTGCCAAATAAAATCTAATGTCCTGTTTCGATATGCCAATTTGTCTTTAGGATTATTTAGAAGTTGTTCTATTTTTGCTGATGGTTAAAATATGGTGTAGATGTAGTGTTTCTTAAGAACTCTTTCTATTTGTTTTGTGACAGCCAGCATATAGAATAGGATGCTGATCGTTTCTTAAATTCTTTCTTTCAAAGGTTCTGCTGCCTTGTTTTTTTTAGTTTATTATCTTATTGCTTTATAAATTTGTTTGTTTATGTAGTTTTGAATTAAGATTTGTTTAAAGTTTTGTAAGATATTTTTGAGATTGGTGGTGGTGGAAGAAAAGATGAAGGTATCTGTTGGTATTGGTGAGTTTTCTGTTAGCTTCACGAGCTAATGTGTTTTTAGATCTTTTGCAAACTAATACGTCCATGTAAGACAAGTTTGTGTTTTGTACCCTCAATTTAAGGCAAACAAAATTCCGTTTTAAGCTTGGATTGGTTGAAGATTTTACTTTCTTGATGTTCCATAATGATTTAGGCTATAACAGGTGAGATTGAGGATCCCATTGCTGCTCCTGGTCTGTTCGTAGAATCAGTTATTGATAGAGAAATAATTACTATTGAGGCAGTGCTCTATCAAAGGTATGAGCTTGGATGGGAAGTTTGCAAAAGATTTAATAATATCAATTCTATCAGGAATTGCTACTTTCCTAAAGAGTGATATTACGTCGAAACTCACTAGGATGTCTTCGGTTTAAATTTGAATCTGTTGTATCTTTTTGATAAAGTAAAAACAGTTTTGGACGTGAATGATAGTTTCCTATGAGAGGATTCAGTTCTTTGATGAGGAAGCGTGCCAGGTTGCTGACGAATTTTTATTCCACTGACAATCAGTCCGAGTGGAATGTTGTTTTTCTTAAGTTTAGGGTCTTTCCGAAAGATTTTGTTTTGCTGATTATTGTTTTTGTAGGGTCTTCTTATAAATTTTGTGTATGTATTGTCAGTTAGAAGGTCCATGATGTTGTTGTTATAGTCTTCTTTATTTATTATTACTGTTGTTTCGCCTTTCTCTGCTGGTAATATTATGATGTCTTTATTTCGATTAAGTTCTTTAATTGCTTCAGTGCTGAGAGCATGGTCAGAGCTGTTTTTTTCACCTTGTCAGTTAGGGGTTTGTGCCTTACTAGTCGCCATTTGTCAAATTCTATTTTTTCTTTTCGAATTCAAACATCTTTAATTCGTTGGGATTGGTCTAATAGTAGGCTGTCCAGTCTAAACCAAATGCCAAATCTCAAGGTTTTTTTTGCATTAAACGGTAAAGCTTTATTAGTGTTTTGGGTGTAGTCTTCAAGACCTACTAATCCCGTTTCTCCAAAACTTTACGGACTCCCAAAAATCAACAATGACAACGTTCCACTCACACCTATAGAGAAGATTCACATTCAATCCGAAGACCACCTAGTGAGCTTGGTGTATTTATGAATGTACCCATCTCTGATACAATTAATATTATTAAATCCTTTGACAAACCATACTATCAAAATAATACTACTCTTTCAATAACCATTTCTAAGAACAAACCTCATGAGCAACAATGGGATCTCGAACCTCGCCTGCAATAGTTTACATCTTTATGGAACATCTAGGAACTAAAATATTGAACCAATCCAAGCTTAAACTGGAATTTTGGTTCAGTTAAGTTGAAGAAACTTTTGTTATTTGGCGACATGGACTAAATAAACTAAATAAGTTTTTCAACCTCATAAATCGATTACATCCTAATATCCAGTTCTTTATGGAAATTTAACATAAACGAAAAATGGCCTTTTTGAGAAGTATTAGTTTGCAAAAGATTTAATAACACATAAGGACATGACGTTTACAGAAAATCTATTCATACGAAAAGATACATGATGGCTTCCACCAGCATCCATCTCAAAAACAATCGGTCATTAACTCCCTTGTATAAAGAGCTGTCTCTATAACAGATGAAGCTAACTTAAGAAAGGAATTGCAAAACGTTAAACAAGTCCTGATACAAAACGAATAAACAAAAAAATTAATAAACCATCATGAAAATATATTTAAAAAAGGAGTGAACACGATCCAAGAAGAATTCTTAAGAAAGAAGAAATCCAAACCATATTTAAACCACATAGAAAAATAGGACAACTTCTGAACAACCCTTGCTCTTCTGGAAAAGTCTACATTGAATAAACCAGGAGAAAGGGCGAGCCAAAGTATTAAGGAACATGAAAGTAAAGTAAAAAGATTGATCGTAAGTCCAATTTGGCTTTCCGTCATCCCGGCTTTAAAAAAAATTGATTGGCCAATCAGGTGCAACCAGCTTTCACGGTAGGGTGCTCTGGCCATTGACAGGCATCATAGAGAGTATATAGGTGTCCCTTGGTGTCCATGGATTATATTAATAAAACTGCTGGTTTTATTATTATAAAATTTGGTGAAGATCCTCATTTTAGACCGCATAGCTAGTCCCATAGTAATAATTAGGTTATCTTGTCCACACAAACCATAGCTAAATTTTCGATTCAATTAGGAAATAAATAATGAACTACCGCTATTTTTTTGGTGCTGCTTTGACGTCCGATTAAAGAAACAGTATCTGACTACTTACTGTCGAAGTTTTGAGTGTCAGAATTAGTAACTTTCTTCGTGAATAAAAAAAACGACGAACGTATCCATCGACGTAACTAGAAATAACTTTTATATTTCACAAGAGAACTGACTGAATAAAACATTATAATTTGGTTCAGAGCGGCATAAAATGATTTGCCAAAGGATTTTTTAATCCATTTTATTTTTAAGCTTTAGGAAGACTTTTTGTGTTATTTTCCATCGACGTAACCATCGTTTTTTTTGTTCTGGCGTCAGCTGACAAGGTGTGTGCACACCGAGGGCCAAACAATAATACCAATTGCATGGGATGAAAGACCATTTTTTTATTACATGGGCAAAAGTGATTTTTCACAATAAGTGTGGAAAAGTTTTAGAAAATTTAAAAGATTCCTAAAACTTTTTTGAGTTATTTTAATAGTTTATAGGAATTTAGAACACTTTGAATTAATTTAGGACATTTTAATTTATTCCAATAAATTTCTAATAGTTTATAATATAATCGAAAATTGATTAATACTTGTAAAAAATAATAAAAATCCTTGTTATTCAATAAATAAAAAATAAAAATTAATCAATCTTTTTGATTTAAAATTCAACTATTTCTTGAACATCTAAGTATAAGTTGTCTGTCTTGGTTGCCTTCATATGCTCTTTATTTCGAATTAAAATGTTATTAAATTAAATATTAAAAATTACATTCTTCGTTGAAAACTCATATTTTTTGTTGCAAATTGAACTATTTTTAGTTAAAATTTACTTTGTTTCTTGTTGAAATATTAATCCAATAGATCAATATCTAAGCAACTTTCTAAACTGCTGAAAAGGGAGTTCTTTAAATAAAACATACACATAAAATTTTAGACTTTTATTATTCCGAAATAATATAAATTTTCATACTTATTGTTAAAAATTTTGAAGTTTAAAATTATTCTAGCGGCATATCGATAGTTAAATTTTAATGGAATCCAATCTCTAAAAGCCCCTACCGTCTGAAGCCGAATTTTTATAAGAAGCGCTCGTATTCTAAAAATTTTGCCAGAGGAGTGAAAAACTGCAGAAAAAGCTCCTGAGCGCAGCCGGTAACTGACAGACGAGTTTAGCGAGTTACCATTCGCTGCATTATTGTTGTAACGCCATTACGCCAGGCCTGAGTTCTAAAAATTTCAAATTCGGTATTTTTATTTTTCGGCAATTTTATTATTCGGAAATTTTCTAATTCAGTAATATAATAATTATTCGAGAATTATATTATTCGGTATTTTTATTTTTCGGCAATTTTATTATTTGAGAACATTAATATTCGGGAATTTAATTTTTCGGTAGTTTTATTATTCAGGAATTTTCCAATTCTGGAATTTTATTACATTATTATTATTATTCGGAAATTTTTGAAATTCAGTATTTTTATTTTTCGGCAATTTTGTTATTTGCGAATTTTCCAATTTGGTAATTCAATTTGTCGGCAATTTTATTATTCGGGAATTTTTTAATTCAGTAATATAATAAAATGTCGGGAATTACATCATTCTGGAATTTTGCAATCCTACAATTTTATAATTCGGGAATTTTATTATTCGAGAATTTTATTATTGGGAAATTTTCAAATTCGGTTTTTTTATTTTTCGACAATTTTATTTTTTGCAAATTTTAATATTCGGGAATTTTCCAAATCGCTTATTTAATTTTTGTGGAATTTTATTATTCGGGAATTTTCAAATTTAGTAATATAATAAACTGTCGGGAATTGTATCATTCGGAAATTTTCCAATTTTTATTATTTGAGAATTTTGTTATTCGGAAATTTTCAAATTCGATATATTTATTTTTCGGCAGTTTTATTACTTGCGAATTTTAATATTCGGGAATTTTCCAATTCTGGAATTTTATTATTCGGAAATTTTCTTATTCAGTAATATTATAAACTGTCGGGAACTGTATCATTTGGGAATTTTCCAATTATGGAATTTGATTATTCGAGAATTTTATTATTCGGAATTTTCCAGATCAATAATTTAATTTTTCGGCAATTTTATTTTACGGAAATTTGCTTATTCAGTAATATAATAAACTGTCCGGAATTATTCATTCGAAAATTTTCCAATTCTGGAATTTTATTTTTCGAGAATTATATTATTCGGTATTTTTATTTTTCGGCAATTTTATTATTTGCAAATATTAATATTCGGGAATTTGTCTAAATTGGTAATTTAAATTTTCGGCAGTTTTATTATTCGGGAATTTTCCAATTCAGTAATTCAATTTTTTGACAATTTTAGTATTCGGGAATTTTCGAATTCAATAATATAATAATTTATCGGGAATTGTATCATTCAAGAATTTTTCAATTCTGGAATTTTATTATTTGAGGATTTTATTATTCGGAAATTTTCAAACTCGATATATTTATTTTTCGGCAATTTCATTATTTGCGAATTTTAATGTTCGGGAATTTTCCAATTCGGCAATTTTATTATTCGGAAATTTTCCAATTCGGGAATTTTATTATTCGGGAATTTTCTAATTCAGTAATGTAATAAATTGTCAGGAATTGTGTCATTCGGGAATTTTTCAATTATGGAATTTTATAATTCGGCAAGTTGAGCATTCGAGAATTTTATTATTCTGAAAGTTTCAAATTCGATATTTTTATTTTTCGGCAATTTTATTGTTTGCGAATTTTAATATTCGCGAATTTTCCAATTCGGCAATTTTATTATTCGGAAACTTGTTTTTTCAGTAATATAATAAACTGTCGGGAATTGTATCATTCGGGAATTTTTCAATTATGGAATTTTATAATTCGTCAATTTTATTATTCGGGAATTTTCCAATTCGGTAATTCAATTTTTCGGCAATTTTATTATTCAGGAATTTTCCAATTCTCGAATTTTATTATTCGGGAATTTTCTAATTCAGTAATGTAATAAATTGTCAGGAATTGTGTCATTCGGGATTTTTTCAATTATGGAATTTTATAATTCGGCAAGTTGAGCATTCGAGAATTTTATTATTCAGAAAGTTTCAAATTCGATATTTTTATTTTTCGACAATTTTATTGTTTGCGAATTTTAATATTCGCGAATTTTAATATTCGCGAATTTTCCAATTCGGCAATTTTTTTATTCGGAAACTTGTTTTTTCAGTAATATAATAAACTGTCGGGAATTGTATCATTCGGGAATTTTTCAATTATGGA
>JAAAKG020206628.1:0-22968 GCA_010014905.2 Druon quercuslanigerum | reverse complement strand
CCACGACTTTCCGGAGATGAACAACTCCCTTGCTAGGCTAGTGTTCACCGCATGTGCCACCGAGGCTCTTCCAGAGTACGAGGCGGGAATCGAACACGCAGACAGCCGACAGAGTGGGTTCAAAGCCTGCGCTTTAGCCCCCACGACCATCTCTTGTTTCAAGTTACCCAAAAATATTTCGCTATTAATAGCCTCAATGATAATGATGTAAATGAATGTATAGTAAAAACATGCTTATAGTTGTCCATATTCGATAAAATTAAAATGGATACATCTTCAATCAAATTTCACGGGAGCAATGATTATATTAATTTGCAGAAGCGGCCCCCGATCTCGAACAGATCTTCAAAAACTCTGCACATATCTCGTTTGACTCGGCAGGGGACTCGCTAAATGAGCAATTAATTGACAAATACTGAAATTTATTAAAAAAGACTTTCAGATTGCACTTACTTAATTTAAACGTTCTCACGTTCACGCCCTGGTTGTAACTCGATACTTTTTTGAGGCGCCATAAATTCCAGTATATTAATGGCAGCCGATCGAGTATAAACGGAGACGAACTTATCATCGTCCTCGTTATCTCCTGGATCATTATAATTACCGTAATTATTCTCGTGGTCGAAAAAGCAACGCACGATTGGTAGCGACGTCGCGTGGAATGTCGCGATGTCAGAAAATTGCGGGAGATCGAGTTCTTCAAGGACTCCCTATAAACGTTGGTATGGATGCTGGCAAGTAAGTAGGCGGAATTAGAATCAGGCGGAATATTCAGGTGCTATGCCGATACGCTAGGTTTCTGCAACGCAACGGCATCGCATCGTGAAGATCCTATCGGGATGACGCACTGCAAACGCACCTGATACCGTACGCACGCACATGCGTCGAGAGTTATTTGACTGAGTTATTTTAGAAACCGCCGCGCAAGAGATCCGACCACTCATTGCTTGCATCTTCTCTTTTGCTCTTCTACAAAGAAACAAGAAAGAGATGCGAGGAAGGTGATCGTTGATGCAATTGAAAAAATATTTTCTAGGCAAAGCAATCCAGTACTAAATTATGGTCATCAGTCGTAAATTACTGGTCCAGTTTACTCTATCTCAATAATACTGAGATTAGCCTATACTATATTTATAGGATACGATAAGCGCGTTTAGTTAGTCGAGAAGTAAAAACTTTCTTTGTTATTGGCGATGAAGAGTTATTCTATTCTATAGTTTAATCAGAACCAGACACTCAGAGAAAAAGTTGGCTTCAAAGAAAGGATTGTCCTCTTGTCTGTTTTGCTTTGAACCAACTGAGCATTTTCTTTATACAAATAGAATTATTTAGCTGCAAGATTAGAAGAAGTCTGTCGCAAATGGATAATGTTTGCTGCCAAAAGATTATTTCTCTTAGTGGACAGGGAAGGGTACCTATCATGAACCATGTCCCATTTATGAAACATTCTAACAAATAATCAAATTTAATTTGTTATTTATTATCTCAAATGATCCGAAAATTAAGATAGTTTGGAAGACTGGTTTTTAATTTTGAATCTTTTTGATGCATATTTTCCATAAAATTATTCATGAAAAAATTGATGATTCATGATTCATTCCAATCTGCGGGGCTTGCTTATTAATATTATAAGAGTTCCTTTAATTGAGTCTAAATATTTTAACCGCAATTTCTTAAAAGAAATATTTTTATTAAAAATGTTTTTAAATAATGTATAAAATAATATCAATGTATTAAAAAAATTTATTGTTTGTTTTCCTATTTGGAAAATGTAATAATCTAAATTAATTTATTCAGAATCATCCACAAATTAATAAATCATTTTTAATAATATTAGTGAATTAAAAAATTGATATTAATGATTATGAAAGCAAGGCTTTTCATGCCAGGGGAACCAGTAGGAGTAGTATTAGATACCAAATTAAAGCAATGTGTCCTATACTTTATACTTTGGAATACGTTGCTATTTTATTCAGATGGTACTTTTCTTGTACAAAGTGAATATTCACATTTTAAGCCTTTTCGATCAGTTGTCAAAGAACATTGTATTAAAACTCAGGAAACAATAATCCAAAACCGTAATTTAAAAAAAAAACATTTTTTTTTCTTGCATAGTGATTATTTTTCAATATATTACACAAATTATACGAGTTTAATCCTGTGTCGTTTTTAAAGTGCATCCATGAGAGTCATTGCTACAAACTATCATTAACTGTATCTGTTAAGTAACACTTCTCATCAAAATACGTAAAATGCATTGTTGATGAAAGTTAGAAGAATTTATCATGAGACAGTTTTAAAGCGAAGATTTTGACAAATAAAAGGAACTAATAAAAAATATTAAAAGCAATTTCCTGCCCTGAAAAATAATATTCTGTCAACGAAAAAACTGTTTATCACCGTGTCGAAAAGACTTTTTTCGATTTCTTAGTTCAAAAATAGCAAGTAACGGGTAGAAAGGCTGATTATAAAATTTTCTTTAATATTCTTACTCATACAAAAATACAGCAGATCTTTCGCTCTAAACTCCATTATTAATTTTGTACTGCCACCCACCTTATAAAAATAAGTATTATTGTAAAATTGAGTAATTATGAGAAATTCGCTTATAGAAGATACAGAAATATAATTCCAATATTTTTTTTAATTTGCCTCAGTAACTTAACAAGTGTTGTTGAAGTGAAAATTATTTCGATTTTATCGCAAAGTGACTGTAGTAATTAGATACGGCCAACTCAAACTAAAGGTTAGCATGCCTTGAAGATATCTGTAGCTCTTCAACCTCTGCTGTGATCAATTCCTTCGATAAGCTTAATGCTGGTTGTCGGGGATAGGTACTTTTCCCGACTATCAAGCCTTCCGAACCAATTCGAAAGTAGTGTGCGCCGGCTCGTGTCTATTGTGCTCTAACCATGCCAAGTACAAGGTGAACACAGTATCTATCTATCAATCGATATTTTCGATCAATCAATTGATCGGTCGGCGTCAGCACTCAGCTAATGTAGAAAGATCACAGAACAGGACACGAGCTATGTCAATAGAATACTGGCTTTTATTCTTGTAATATCTTTATATTAAATTTCATGAAGCTTTGTAATGTTCCGGAATGGTTTAGGATTTAAAAAAAACTAAAACTTTCTTCAATTTTCTAGGTCAGTATGGTGGTTTTATTTCTGCCCACTCATCGCTGCTTATTTAGTAATTTTTGGTGAAACACGGCATTACACAAATTTAGCAGCCCCTATGTAGTTCTGACCTGGCTCTCTATGATTTTTGACTGTTTTCCAAATTAAAGTATCCTCTAAAAGGAAAACTATTACAAAACATAGAGGAAATAAAACATAATGCGAGGAAGCAACTGTTAGCGATTCTGAAAGGTGATTTTAAGAAGTGCTTCCGAAAGTGAGAGGATCATTGAAAAAATGCTATATATCATCGCCATTGATCGGAATTACCTATTGCTCTTGGTACACCACAAGGTTGGATACTTTCCGGACAGACATTGTAATTACCTATTTATTATTATAGACAACTCACTACATAAAATTGAAAGATCTAACCGTACAACAGTTTTCTCAATGAAATCATTATAACTGGAAAATACTGAACTTTAACTAACTAAATATCCTGCAATTTTCAGCATAACCCTTCTACTCAAGATTATCAATCCGATGCATCACTTCACAAAATTGCATCTTTCAGCTCAATTTTAATCTGAAAATTACATCCTCTGTCAGAGACTAATGATTCGAACTCTGCCAGGAACTAATCAGTGATCTTACGATATCCATGAATCAGCAATTTGCATTAAATGTTACATACTTGGCAGTGCTACTGCAGTTTCCCTCTCTGTAAGTGAATAGTGAATACACTTGCACTTTCGTTGCTTCGATTATCAAAGGAAATACGAAGCACGAGTTCGTTACATCCGTTGGAAATAGCCGGTGATTGGAAGATTGCAAACCACGGGGAAGTTATGAATGATTTGGAATAGGTATAGTATCGGTACGACATGTGTATTAACGATAAAACGTATGCATTACGAGCATTAGGGAGAGACTAAAAGAAGGTAGAAAATGTACGTGGTAGCGAGCAGGAACAGTTGTGGGTCTCGGCTGGTGGTAAATCTGTATGCCAAGGAAGACGGTTACTTGGTTACCTCCCACAAGGCATATGCAGAATGATGGATATCTAAGGTTAACTCTAGTAACTGTTCAAATCATAATCTTGAGGAATGAAAAAATTATTCCTACTTGCTCAGTTCTTGTGGAAGAAGATGAAAGGAATTTTATCTTTGCTCTAAAGACAAGAGATCATTAATAAATCACACAATACATTTTGTCCAATGTTTTCGATCTACCCCCTCCCATGTAAAAATTCATAACAAAATCATTTGGACCATGCTATCTTCCCCCGCGTAGATTATGTAATATTCAAAATTTTATTTAGCCATATCTTATAAATATTTAAAATTAATGAATATTGAATTGCAACCCTTATATATATTTTATTTTTCTGTCACCAAAATTATTACCCTCCCCCTGACAGTTTGAGGTAGTTTTTGAACGATACCTGTTTTATTTAGGAAGTGAAAACATTAAAATATTTTTATAATATCAAGCATGATAATATTCGAGAGTGGTTAACGTAAAAAATGGAGAATACAAGATGGACTTTAATAAACGAGTGCCGTTTCTCAGAACTAATGAATAAACCCCATATCGTCTCTCACATTTTAATGCTTTTAAATGATTCGCAAGATGAAATTGCAATGATCACCTCCATATAAAACAGCAATCAGGGAAATCGTCAATTTTCAATCCCAGTATCGATAAACATTCCTTAATATCCTTGCGGTATAAAAACGGTAACGCAGATAAGATCGCGATTTCGATACACTTGGGTCCGCGGGCCAATTATCACCGTCCAGAAATAAGGTTTGATGCCCCAACCTCCAATGATAAATCAGACAGGTTGTATTGCAGACACACTCGCCTGTATTAATGAAATAAAAGCCAATCGAGAAGATTGCTCGCCACTCGAGGTGGAATCCATGCATGGGTAGTTGAAATTAAGTAAAGGGCAAGAGAAAGGCGAGAAGGGCAAGCTGGTTGATAGAGGCAAGACCAGCAGAAGGTGCCCCTAAGATGCCGTCCATGAAGTACGTTACTAATTTTGGGACAATCTTGACCCCTCTTCGTTCCTCTTGGACAATCCTAGGTTTCTCCCCCCCCCCCCCCCCCACTTCCCTCATTGGCTAAAAACGAATTTCGGGATTATTCGTTGCCAATGTGCTTATACGTGACAGTATAGTGAACTATGAGCTTCGTTAATGAATACAAAATAACTAAAAATGCTCAAATATGAAAGTGCACAGGCGAAAAATGCTCTCGAGCAGGGGAGATTTTTCACAATAATATTAAAATAATCACGGAATCAATTTTTTTACATCAAATAATTTAGATACTATATACAATTTTATATGAAAATTTTTAAATCCAAAACATTTAAAGTCGAAATATGTTGCGGTTATAACAAAACAAACGGAATTTTCAATAAAAAATTAAAATTTCAAAGCTGAAAACAATTGGCCTCACAACTGCTTTCAGCCAAAAGAAACCAAATGAAGAAAATCTGCCCACTGCACGGACACATTCTGATCGCGTGTTTCGCGCGCGGCTCGTGAATGCCCTCAAAGATGCATTTTTTTGCTCTCGATTGTGCGTATTTTTCACACATTCTTGCACAAACCTTGTAAAATTAAAACTCAAAACATCCACCACTGTGATTTTGTGATTTTGAATTCTCTTTTGTTAAAAGAGCTTCCCTCTAGAGTTTGAGCACACCAAGGCGCGCGACTGCTGGTTCTCGCACTTCGCGCTCGGTATTTGTATCTCTCCTACATTCGTGCACAGACCTTTTAAAATCAAAGGTGAACGGATCGACAACTGTATTGTGTGACTGTGAATTCTCTTTTGTTAAAACACTTTCTGCACATTTAAAGACATTCTCATCGCGTATTTCGTTCTTCGCACTCAATTTTTTCCAAAATTTCAACTTTTCTACATAATGCTGAACACTTTTATGTCAAATATAATACATTTTTTATGTAACTATTGCTTATTCATACATTGCAAAATTAAGCACAATTTTTATTTATCATGATTACTTTAATATCTGTTTTTTATTTTGCATTAAATTATATTCTTATCTGCGCTGAAACATGTATCATTCCTATAAATTTGTCTCATTTCAACTCATAATATGCATGGAAATTGAAACATACTTATTCTTATTGTCTTGTTTATATATATATATTTTTTTTTAAATTTTGAATCTAGTTTTTTAAGATTAAAAAAAAAATATGGTTCCTATCAAACAAATATTCGTACAAAATTTGTCAATCTTTTTTGCTTGAATAAATTTTGTCTCATTTATTCGTGTAGCTTTTACCGTTTATACACAAATTTAATTCAATCTATTTTATTGCTGTTTTTCATCAATAAAACAAAAACTACTTCCTCTATAAAAATTAATTCATGACAAATGTAGATATTTTTTAGGTGCATGATCTATATCTTTTTGTATTTTGCTTTGTTTTAACTTTTTGAATTTTTATCGAAAATGGCTGATTCACGAACTCGATTTTTCTTTTTCTTCCTTAAACTGTATACCAAAGGACAATCCAATCCATTTAGTCTTTCGAAAGTCATCCGGTATACAGACAACCACAACAATAGCAACAACAACGACGACCACGACGCCAGATAGACAGACACCGACGTAAAACCTTGTTTTTCTGACTAATGGGGCCTCAAAACATCGACATTTGATCAAATCCGCGAAAGTCATTTTTCGCGTAAATCGGATACCTTCTCATTATGGATCAGAATGTAAAAATAGTTTAAATAAAAAAAGGAGATGAATTTTCGACTAATCTAATGAATTTTCAGCCAACAAAAGATAAATGTTTTACAATATTTATTTTTGAGTTCTTAAATTTTCAAACGAAAATGATAAATTCTTAATGAAACATTTAAAAGTTAATAATTCAACCAAAAAGGTTTTCTATGAAAAGAGATAAATTTCTAAATAGGCAAAGTCGAATTTTCAATAAAAAGTTCATTTTCGACCAAGGAAGATGATTTTTCTACCATAAAAGATGATCTTTTAATTCAAAAGGATAAATGTTCAAAAAAGCAGTTGATTTCTCGGCAAAGAATGAATTTCCAACAAAATTCGTATATTTTCGAGTAATGTTGGAGGGTTATTTTAATGACTTAAGTATCATCTAAATAAGCTACGTAAACCCTTTTTTGTAGATGTATGGCGCCTATGGCGCCTCGTTTTACTAATTTTGTAACAAATAGTTAAGTTTTTAACCAAAAATAGAATAGTTTTTATGAAAAAAAAATTAATTTTTCTTTTTAAAAAACGTATCTTCCACCAGATAAGTAAATTTTGAAGCAAATTGTTGAATTAAGAAGCCAAAAAGAAGAATATTCTATAATAAAAATTGAAGCTTTAACCCGATCATACGATTTTTTAACCAAAAAATTAATTATCTACAAAATATATAAATTTTCATGTAAATAGTTTAATTTTTAAAGAAAAAGAGTTGGATTTGCTTATTGGCTTCTCTTAATTCTGATTGAATTCAAACGAAAAAACGAGAAAAATGAAAAGTTTCTTGGAAACTGGAGAAAAATAGGAATTCTATAAAATGGCGAAAAGCAAAGAATAGAGAAAAGATTGTGGAGTCTGAGATATAAAAATAATTTGGTTATTATCAAAGCATCTATTGTAAAATTCGCAAACTTGATTTAATTTCATCATCAGGTAACGTACTAAACGGTATCTAAGTTCGTAACGTTTTCTCAATTTACCCGCCCCCTCCCCTCTCGTCCTATATCAGTTTCCAACCATAGGTATGGCGTAATCCCCACCCCCGTTAAATTGATAGCTTAGTTTATGGACGGCCCCTAAATGAATCGGGTGAGAGTGGGTAAGAGTAACATGGGACCTGATGAGAAAAACGACCGGACTGGACTCGTTATCGAAACGGTGATTGAGGGTAACGCGAAGCAACGCAAATCCTGTATAGTCAACTGGGCAACTGGGCTTGGAAAGAGACCGAGGGGGAAGCAGTCAAGAAAGGAGGAACAAGGGGACCAAGGGGACCATGGGGTCCAGTGCCCTCAGGGGTACAGGAAGGGTGGAGCTGATGATTATTTACGCCCGACGTCGAGACGTAAATCGCCGGGAAGAGAAGCGCCTCTCTGTACATACCTTGACTTCTTCACATGCCTGCCACTTTTCAGATCGCTAAAACAAGGGACGTTCCTTCCCAGTCGTAAAATATATTTTCCTTAATATGATACTGCGATATTTATTACTGACTTGCAAGATGATTCGAATCGGAGAATTTTTTATTCTTAGGTTTATTAATTGATATTTATTAAAATATGATCTCATGTATGGTGACCGATTTGCATACTGCACTTTTGGAACACGATTCTCTAATTGATAGTATATACTATACATTCGGCGCAATGTTTTATACACGCATATTTCATTGATCAGTTATTTTCTTTTTTTGCAATGGTGAAGTAATTGCAATTATATGCATTATGATATACGATTTTTGTCGCATTGATTGTTTGTTCTTTATCCTGTTCAATCAGCGTAAATCGTGGGCGATTGTTTTAAAAAGCGAACATTTCAATTTTGATAACAGTTGGTGACTAGAAGGGTGTCCCATGAAATGATATTTTCTTATTTTTTTATTTTCTAAGACCTTGAATCAGCAATTTGTTCCTTTTGACGAGGAAATAATCGTCTATTTTTCTCAGATTAATAACAACTGTTTGCGGACGCTGTGGAGGTTTTTATTCACAAAACTTCTTTTAAAATTATTATTATTATAAAAAATTTGAAATCCATTTTTGACAGTTTTCAGTTTTCAGCTCAATATATCTAAGGAATTTTTGCTAGAGTTGAATTTTTAAATAGTCTGCTGTCACGGTGTCTATCACCAGTCACCGACGCATTTTCGTAATGTAATCAAATGAACTGATAAGAGCGATATGTATCGTTATTATAAATTATTATTATTTATTATTATTCAATTGACTTATTCTCCTTTTCAAGTTTTCATTTTTACAATTGAATTTCTTTGAATTTCTACATTGAATAAGTGCTAAGTCCATTTTTGTACCAAATTGAGTTTTTCTTCAAAAATCTCTAGCTTTGTAACCTAATTCGGCAAAAAAATCAAGATTTTAAAAGTATTCATCTTACAATTTAGTATTTAAGTGTATTTAAATATTTCAAACAGTTTAAACCAATTGAATAAATTATAAGCAAATATTCAGTATTTTTTAAAAATTTAAAGGTCTTAACAATTGGAGACATTATTTCAAAATCTAAAAATGTACCAGTACTACGAAAGTTCTTTTTTTCACGTTAAATAGTGTTATTATAAGTTAAGGTAGTTAGGATAGTGCAAATTTATTGTAACTTTCCCATATTTTACAATACAGGAAATTTTTTATCAGGTTTCTATATGAATTTTAAATTTTGTTCGTTATGGAAAAAACATTTCAAATGCGTATAAACACCCTTAAAGTTGCGATTTTATGATAAAATTTTGATTAAGAAGTCAAAGTCAATCCTATTTTTTTTATAACTATATATATTCAGGAAATATTATTTACATTACTGCCAACAATTTCTTTACTTAGAAAAAAACATTTAAGCACTCTTGCCTGACTATTAAAAAAAATCAATAAATTCTAGTAAACAAAAGATTTTAAGTACCTTGTTTTTACATTGAATTTAACTAAATAACGTTTTGGACCTAGCGGGTAACTTATTAAGCAGCTTTTACGTTATTTAAGATTTAAGACATAATTTACTCCCAATTTAAAAAAAGAAGCATTTTAGGCATTTTAAAAAGATTCAAGAGAACAAAAAGTTTCTCCTAATATTCCTCAGAAAATTTAAAAGATGTTTAATTTTGAAAAATTAATTTAAAAATATTTTTAAACATTACAAAAGATTTTCCAAATTCTCAAAAGAGAATCTGGAATATTTGAGGTCAATTTTTTTACTTTAATATATTTTTGACACATCTGAAGAAAAATTCAAATCATTTTTAAAGAGGTCTGAATGTTTCTAAAAATACCAAACATAATTGAAACTTTTAAAAGATTTTAAGAAATTCGAAACAAAAGATAGACTTTTAAAGATCTTAATATAACACTGAAAAAAAGTATAAAGTTTTTTTAAGATTTTGAAGCGTTTCAAGGTAATAACAAATTTTTCTTGGGATTTCTGGGAACATTTTGAATAATTTTTTTTGTGTTGGAAATTTAATTTTAAGAGATTATTAGGAAAAATTTAAAGAATTTCAACAAATTTCAAAAATTCTGAAAAAAATATTAGTATTTTAAAAGAAATTTATAAGTTGAAAAAAATTAAAACTACCGTAATTTAAAATTTGTAGATTTAAACGAGCATTAAATAAGTATACCTTTTTTAAAATTTCAATTTAAAGGCATTTTTTTCATTTTGAAAGATTTTTCAATTTTATGAATACTTCGATTCAGTTTAAAAGTTAATCAGAAATTGTAGAAGTTTTTAAGAGGTTAAACATATTTTAAAACTTTGAAAGAATTCCGAAAATTGATTAAATAATTGTAATTTTATTTATGACTTTTACAAGCCCTAAATTTCATTTTTTTTTAATTTCCTTAAATTTGGTAAGATACTGCAAAATAAAAAAACTTTCTTAACATTTTTCTCACGTATCTGAAATCTTTCCATATATATGTCTAATTTGATCAAGAATCCTAGAACAATTGTATTTATCTAACCTTAAAAATAGGTAAAGAAATAAACTTGAATAATAAATAGTTATTCGAAATTTTTATTTGATGTTAAAAATCATGTTCCCCTCAACTTATAATTTGTTTGGCATCTTTTTTCTGTCTCGACTGAATAAACGTTTTTGTTTGAAAATTCAAATATATTGTTGAACTTAAGATATAAATAATAATTCAAAACACTGTTATTGAAAAATATTTGTTTAACAATTAATTCTGAAAATTAATTTTTTTAGGAACAAGAAAAAAAATCGGCCTCAGCCCGGATTTGAACCGGGAATGCCACTGTACATGAGTGAAGCGTTAACAAACCGAAATTTCAAATCTCGGGCATCAAGGTGCTTCAAAATGATAACAAAATCTTACAAAAATTATTTAAATGCTTAGGTTTATCTAATCCCAGTAACAATTTTTAAATGATAATATAATCCTGGAAATCTATACCTGATCTGAGAACCCATTTTATTTTCCCGAGTCTCGACTTTTTTCCTTTCCTTTCGAAATGTTGAGCCCCCACGACTCATGTTCTTTTCACATTCTCTTATTGAAATCATTGACGAAAATCAAGTGGTCGATGTCAGAGTGCACGCCTGACTGACCATGAAGGCCCTTCTTCAAGATAAGATCGCTGTATTCGATGACCGCACACATACTTTAATGACATACCGTAAGACGGGGCTAAGCGAAGCCTTTTTTAAAAAGTTTTTCTCTTTATATTATGGGAAGGAATTAAAACTAAGTATCAATGCTTTAAATTTATAATCTCTAACATTAAGCTTCGAGATATCAAACCGATGCATAATTATCATTTTGATAATCAGCTTCAGATCAAAATAATCCATTCTTGCGGATCCAAAATGAATTTTTAGAAAAACTCATACATCTATCGAGTGGAATTTTATTTTTGTGAATATTCATAATACTCATTTATTTATATAATTCATATTTTTTTAATTTTAAATATTTTTTTATTCATATTTATTTATATTGATTTTTTAGAATTTTCAACAAACAAGATTAATTTTCTATCTAAAAAGACTAATTTTTAAAAAACAGCAGTAATTTTCTATTTAATAGTTGAATCCTCCACTTATAAAGCATATTTTTTTCAGCAAAAATGGAACAGTTGCATTTTTATTTGAAAACCTAAACTTTCAACAAAAACAAAAAAGGAACATGAATATTCAACCAAGTAGTTGAACTTTCAACCAAAAATATTAAATTTTATGAAACTGTTTTGATCTCAAAAATAATCCATATGAAAAAGAAACTACTATTTTATAAAAAAATATAGACCTGAGTAGAAAGTGTGTAGGAAAATAATTGTTTTGTACATTTTTGTTGGTAATGTCAAAAAAAATGTTCTTTTGCGAATTTTGGTTCAAATTTTGACTTTTTTTAAAAATCGTTTATGGCACAATTAAGCACAAATGTAGCATAATTTAGCAGAATTTTGTTGTTGTTGAAAAAGCACAATGGCGTTTCTGGCCCGGAAAAGTTTTTTTTTTAATTTTGGCGACAATTTTTATTTTGGTTGAAAAAATTTTTACCTTACGATGGACCAAAAGCCTAGCAAAATTCAGCACAACTGTTTCTTTTACAAAAAAAAAAAAAAAATTCGCGAATGCAATTCTGCGTCCTCCTATTCCTCTTCTATATCATTCGCACCAATATGTCGCGTTTTAAAACTCGACAACCGGAATTCAAAACAGATTTTCGCAGACAACCTTGTATCATCGTGTTCGCAATAAAATGATATTTATTTTAATAGAAGATTTATTGCATTAACAGAATGGTGCAAAATACTAGTATCGATTTACCTGTTTATATCTGCGAACCCAACAGTTATGACAGGAAAATAATAGACAACCCAATGCTTGCATATTCTATAAGCTTCATCCTTTCGAGTAACATATACTTTATTTCGTAAACGAACGATTTCAATTTTTGTTAAAGTTATTTTTGAATTTTTAATTAATCATAGCCTTGATTTAAATTTTTTAGGCAACCTACTCGCGATATATTTTTTAACATATTAACGAACGGGTGAAGGTCGGTTTGTATTCGGATCCTCTACTAGTAGATTAGACATTGAAATGGTGTGACACAGTTTGGTTCCAATTTCTAACTCGAAATAAGTTCAACTTTTTTCCGTGCAATGTCAAAAGTGGCTGTGGAAGCAAACAAAAACTCCTACCACTTTCCCTGCATTGCCTTGCCCTACAACGGTGTTCCAGTTCCCTGTTACCATTAGATTTTCATATCATCTTATATCTTGCATTATAGGCTTTCTATTTTATTGCACATATGCTCTATTTCGTCATCTTCGTACTACGATGTTGATATATGGGCTTATATTGTCACGTTATCTACCAATTTTGATTTGGTCAGAATCATAATCAACTTGTCACTATGCTGTGTAACAATTTCTATACCCTTAGGCCGATTTTCTGTCATTATGAAACCTGCACACTTATAGAAAATACTCGAGAACGGCGTTAAAATAAACATCTAACGAAAATCGTGAAATTTGAGAGAGGATAAGTAATAAATTGATGGTAGTGTCGAGCAAGGGATAATGTATAGAATTCTTGTTAAAAATTGATCATTGCGTGTGCATTCGGTAATTATTTCAGTCTCTTATTTATAGCAGTTCAAATGAGTTATTATTTAAATCAAATTTTATAGATGAGGGGTCCTGCATAAATTGCATACATTTATTTAGCCCTCCCCCTTCCTATATCACCTAATTTTTTCTACAGCTAAATTTTTAATGTGAATTTATTTTGGAATCTTTAAAAAAAACGTAAGATAATTGGGTAATATCTCAATTTTTCTGAGTAATTAACAAACCAGTTCACCTTCCAACCAAGTAGTTAAATTTTTAAACCATAAAAATTAATTCTCAACAAATTAGTTGAATCCTATACTAAAAGAGATTTATTTTCAAATCAATTAATATGTTTGAAATAAAAAATTAATCAATTTTTATCAAAGAAGATAAGTTATCCAATAAAAAATACTAATTTTCCAGGAAGAGTTGTTTTTTCAATCAAGAAATATTTTCATTTAATCAAGAAACAAAATTTCAGCCAAAATGTTAAATTTTCAACCAAAAAATTACTTCTTTACACAAAAAAATATGAATTTTTAAAAAGCGACATCAGTTTTCAACCAAATCAATTTTTAACAAAAAATGAAAATTTTCAATTTTTATTGAAAAAAATCATTTTTCTTAAAAAATATATTTTTTATAACAAAAAATATATTTTGTACAAAGCAGTTGAGTTTTCTACCAAATTTTTGAAATTTCATGCCAAAAATACAAATTTTCTACAAAAAAGTTTAATTTTTAACTGAATAGTTAAATTTTAAGTAAAAAAATTAATTTTAAACCAGAAATTCAAATTTTCTACCATAAAAACAAAATTTTAACAAATTAGTTTTATTTAAATAAAAGAGATAAAGTTTTCACTGAAATTATGAATTTTTAGGCCAAGAATACAAATTTTCTACAAAAAAAGTTTAATTTTTAACTTAATAGTTAAATTTAGAGTAAAAAAAATGAATTTTAAACCAGAAATTCAAATTTTCTACCATAAAAAAAAATTCAACAAATTAGATTTATTTAAATAAAAGCGATGAGCATTTCACTCAAATTATGATTCTTTTACCGAAATAATGATTTTTTAAGAAATAAGCTCAATTTTCAATCACGGAGTTGAATTTTTCACCTAAAAAATTTATTTTGTACCAAAACGTGAATTTTTTACCAAAAAACAGAAATTCACCAAGTAGTTTAATTTTCAACGTAACAATGAAAATTTTTAGCAAAAAAGGTAATTTTCGACTAAAAAATATTAAATTTTTAGCAGGCAGTTGCATTAAAAAAAATATAGATTTTCACCAAAAGGGGTGAAAAAAAACAAAAACAATTACATTGTTAAATTTTCTAGCAAAATAGTCCAATTATTAAAAAGAAATTGCATTTTTAACGTAAAAAAAAAAGATAAATTTTAAACCAAAAATAAAATAATTACATTTTTAGTTAAATAAATTAATTTTCAACAAAGAAAAACTAATTTATAATAGCTATAATAATTAATTAATTAATTTACTTTTCAACAAAAAGATTAATTTTCTAATGAAAAAGATTAAATTTTAGACAGATATTTGCATTTTTAAGTAAACAGATTAAACTTTTACGAGTTTCTAACAATGCGAAATTTCATCAAGAAAGTGAATTTATTACAAGAACAAAAAGATATTAAATTTTAAACAAATGGTTTTATTTTAAGCAGAAAAAAGATACAATGTGGACAGAAAAAATATAAGTTTTCAAACCAAGAACAATCAAATTCTTGAATTCTTAAGCCTGATGGTCGAATTATGATCATAAAAATTGTATTTTTAACCTAATAAATAATTTCCTGACCAAAAGACAAATTTTCAACAAAACACATACATTTTTCACATACATTTTTCACCGAATAAAACAATTGGCACAGATAAAAGATAAAATTTTAAATATATAAGATATATTTTTAACCAATAATTAAATAGTTAAATTCTTATTTTAAAACATTAATTTTTAACCGAAAAGAAACAAGCGATTTTCAAACAAGTTTAATTTTCAACAAAGAAGTTAATTTTCAAGCTGAACAAGCCAATATTTAATAAAGAGGGAGGGAGAGAAACTTGCAGAGAAACACCTCATTTAATTTTATTTACTACATGCTATACTAAGCAAAAGATTCACATTCGTTTGTTTAAATTGTTTTGATAATTAAACTATCGAAAGTAGACAACTTAGTCTAACTGTTTTCTAACCTAACTGTTTAGAATAAAATCGGAATTATTTTTATTTTTTAATAATTCTCAGCCTTGAAAATATATCAGTTAAGAAATGGTTTCGACTACGCATCCTCATGTAAGACCAAAACTTAATTATATCCAAATTTTCATAAATCTAACGTTTGGGCTTTCATGCCTTGTCAACGCAGAATAATGTGATACATTTTCAAGCAAGAAAAAGCAAGGTTTTTATGTGTCAGTTTCATCTATGTTTTTACGCGGTTATCTATTTAAGTACATTAAACATCTAGTATACAAACCAGGAAATTTCTGAAAAATCATCAGTCTCTGTCTACAAAATTCTAAAAGAGTCAGCTACATCTATACCAACAAATAAAATGAGGCGCCTGATCAGTGGCGCCATCTTCTTGCTTTTATGCCATTATATGGATAAGTGTAATAATATTTTATGTACATTTTACTTTACGGGATTTTTGTAAATAACCGGTCGCGAGTGATGCACTTGAGGGCATGTTCCAAGGAAAATTTAACACGGCCTTTTGGGCGAAACCCGATTCGAAAATTAGATCCTACTTTGTAGCTGCAGGTCCTTATTAGAACTTGCATTGACGCTTTTTTAACCTATAGACCCTCCTTTGACTCCCTTTCATTCTACAGCCCCTACTTTGGATGGAAAAAATTGGTAGAAGAAAGTACAACGTTTCTAAAACTGCAATTTTTTGTTAAAACGTATACTTTTTCAAAAAGAAATGTACAAAACTTAACAAAAAATGCATTTAAATAGAGATACCTTTTCTTTTCTTATTTTCTGGTGCAAGAGTAAAACAAGTAACAATAAAGTATATAAATTGCTTCAATTCAAAAATGTCAAGGAATTTTGATCAATTTTGTTTTCTTAGTTAGTTGTAAAAACCTACCTCAACGTATTAAACAAAAATACAGGAGCTTACTTTTCTTTTAACTTTGGCATTTGTCATAAAAACGATTCTAAACTTTCCGTAAATTTGCGTAGAAAGTTAGAAGTCTTCATAGAAAAATTCAAGAATCCGCATCAGCGTTTCGACTTATACTTTACTGTCAATTTAAGGAGGACATGTAATATATATTTCCACAAGGAACTACAATTTTGTAAATATTGCAATGACAAAGAAATTTTTCTATTACAGTAAATCACAGATCTAGAAGCAATTTCAGTTATGCAATTTTCTCTACATTAAAATTTTACCTAGATATCCACATCTATTAAACGTTATTTCAAATAAGAAATCTTTTTTATTTTTCAAAATAACTTTATGCAAATTAATTTGGGCAGAAAAATGAAATTTAATGCAAAAAACAACATATTTTAATCTGTATAAGTTTATTTCAGTTTCGTGACCGTAATTATTATACATCACCATCATTTTCATTAAATAATTAAAAATATGAAGAAAATAAATTGATTATCACATACCAATTGAACAATTATTAATTTTAAAAAAATTCAGCAATTTAAAGTTATATTAAGAAGTTTGGAAAAAATTACGAAATAATGTAAAACTTGAAAATGTTTTAATGCATTTAAAATTTAAATTTAAATTTTAAATTTTAAATTTTAAATTTAGAAGCATTCTGCAAGGATTTAAAAAAAAACATTTTTATAAAAAACAAATATTCGAGAGAATATTTTTAAATATTTTAAAATATATTTTGATTAATAAATTAATGTTTCTAGCCCAAAATTTCTTAAAGTTATATAATTCTAAAAGTTTACAATTTTTTTATTGAAAATTGTAGCGTGGATTTTTTTTTTCAATCTATGAATTGTACTATACATATAAGTTGAAAATTGTAATTGTTGCAGCTTAAATGCTTTTAGTGTTAAAAATTTGCAATCGATAAGTGTTAGAAGTAGAAAGGAAAATATATTTAAATATATATTAACAGTTAAAATAATTTGAATTTACTGCTTGTTCTTAAATTCTTGATTAGAGCATTGCGGTTAATCTGTTTGCAACATGATTTCGTAGAAAATATCGTTTTTTCTAGGGACTGTATCTATTTTTCAATTTTTTAATAATTTGTGTTAGAAAGAAATAAAAATAATGAGAGGTTCTAAAAAAATTTTCTAGAGAGATTACGATTTACGTGGCTAACACTTGATTTAGTAGAAAATATCATTTCTTTTCTTGAGAAAATGTTTACTGTTTCAATTTTCCGATAATGCTTGTTGCTTTCTTAATTATTTCATTCTTTGGTTTATCACTTCTGTAGGATAAGCTTTTAGTTTACATTAAAATTTTTCAAATATTGGACAAAGCGTAAAAATAATTCACTTTAAAAAAGTATTATTTGAACAAATATTCTTGTTTGTATTAATTTATTATTTTTTCATAACTAAAAGGTCAAAGAAAAAATGGAGATTTCGGAGAAAACGCAAATGTCTAGCATTACTCCAAAAGGAGATAGTTATAAACACGAATCTATTGTTTAAATAATTATGCTTGTGAACTTGCATCAATCATCACGTCACTAAGTGAAAAGTGGAAAAAATGTAAAAAATTTCGGAACAAACCGCTACTATCTATCATTAATATAGGAGAACATAGATTGCAACAATATTAATTTGTTTAAACAATCATGTGCATCAAGTCCATTCATTTATAATCTCACTCTTCTTAAAAAGTGTAGGAAAGGTAGAAAATTTGAGAAAAAACCTCAACTTTCTAGCATTATTCTAAGAGAATATTGTTATAAATAATAAAAAATGGTTCTAACAATTATTTCGGTTAAATTGAATTAATTATTGGACCATTATAACTAAAACTTTTAAGAATTAGAATAACAGCGACTTTCTAACTCTATTCTAAGAGAAACTTGCTAAAAACATTAATAATTATTCAAATAATTAATATCTACATTATGAGTAAAAAGTAGTATTTTATGTATTATTAACAATCTGTATTTAAAAAAAGAAACAGACAAAAAATTTAAAATTAGAGCCGCAAACCAAAAAACCTCAATTTTTAAATTATGGGGTAGCAGTTAAGTTTCAACTCGAATCAACTATTATTGACGATTGTTAATAAAATTTTCAGAACCGTATTTTTATCTCATGGGAAATACGTGTTTAACTTCATGGGGCTTGTTTTTTTTTTTGTAGATTCAAACCAATTTTGGGCGACATGTATGAAAATTAAAAACATAATAATAATAATAATTCTTGACCACAAAACTGTTTTACTTATTGCGATGTTCATATTTTAAAACAAATCCTTACAATTGCAAACTTATATATCTCGTTAGCTTTTTGACAGAAATATCATCTAGTATGGGCACCGAAAAGAAGCCGCCATGGAACATGCAATTCACCATGAATAGTGAACTTGAACTTCCTAAATCTGAATCCTAATCATAAAATCATAAAATATCATGAAAAAATAAAAGCACGATATGTGATTCTTTTATGTTTAATTGAGCGAAGCCTTTTTAAACTAGTGGAAGATTTATGCGGCATGTTTGACATGATTAAAGTTTAGAAATTTTTATCAAATTAAATTATTTTGAAAAAAATGTTGTCATCTTTTTCCAAATGAAAAAAATTTGAGTGTCAAAAAATACCCTGATAAAAGATTTCATACATTAGATAAGATGGTTTATTAAAATTGTAGAATGCAAGCAATTTTACGTAAGAGCAATCTTACTCCAAGATTCCTGCTACTGATATTTACGGGTATTCGAGATCTTTCTTTGGTTCGCATCCATTTGTCTTATTTTTTATATTTTCCGTCCATGTTTGTATACGAAATCATCCTAATTATGTTAGACTGTGGCGTAGACGTTCGATCTTTATTATTTCCACTTGGTGGCATAAGGAAACGGCAATTTTTATTTTTTATTTTTTATTTTTTGCTTCTCGTTGTTGTTATTAAGAAATAATAGTAACATTTATTATTGTATCCAGTGCAAATTATGTTATTTAAAACTACTTAGTAGATTTTTCTTCTCTAGTGGTATCTTTTGGCAGAATTCTATAATATATTTGTGTTATATTGTATTTTATTTTTGTCTGATATCAGCTGCCTGATAGTTTGGCATGGTATTAGCCTGAAGGAAAATTCTATCACAGGTAATCTTTTTGCAAATCGAAGCTTTTAAGCTGTTTTTGCAAAGATTGGAATACGTTTTTTGGACATACGTAGGTCCAATGGGGTAAATCTGAAAATATGGGGTAAATTCGGACATGCCTAATTCCCTAAATTGATAAGACAAATTACTCAAACTGTTCCAAGAATATGAATCAATTCAAGCCACCAGTAATCAATTAATAAATGTCCGAATTTGCCCTGCATGTCCGAAATTACCCTTTTGATGGTACAAACTAAATAAGGAAGACTGTTAGAGACACCATGTTCGTTCCACAACATTGCATTGATCCAGGTCGCTGATCAATCACTATAGCAATTACCCCAGGCGCAGAGCTTCACAAATTCAGCATGCAAAGCTCTCCGCGCGGGCCCATTAGTATCCAAGCTCTTTGGTTTCAGACGTCTCGAACTCGACTGACACTGTTTATCATGCATTTCTTATAAACTATTTGTCGCGACACTTTCCTGTGCTGACATACTTCTTTAGCTTCCTTTACGTCCATACATAAAATGTTTGACTGACCGTAATGTTATTAAACCGCATCAGTATGTACTAGGGAAGTAGGCCACCATATGTGGGCGTCCGCATAAAAAGGGCCCTTATGGCTCCTATCGAGTTACGTATGGGACCATATAGCCACATAAATTTCCGGTATGTGAGGCCCAAAATGAACGCCGCATGTAGAAAAACTAGTCGCCGGGGTATTTTTGGAATTGAAACTACGAAAAACTGTTTTTCGAGAAAAACTCATCTTAACTTAGCGAGTACCATACACACAAATGTTATATTTTTTCTTCCAACAGGAAATATTCCTACTCCCGGTTACTTCCGGGACATGAGCATAGTCCCAATTATTTCATTCTAGGTTTCAGTATCCTCCCCCACTCAAATCCAAAAATAATCATTTTGATCTCAGCTTAGAAAAACGCGAATATCTCCTAAACTAGAATTGGCTACAAGAACTCTTAAATGTGAGAGGCCCACATATATGCTTCAAGCTCTTTAAAGGTCAAAAATTGTCCATTAACTTCGAATAATCTTCGAGGGAAATACAGATTAAAATATATTTAGAAGAACATTATTAAAAACTAGCATAATATGAGCTCCACCACTTAATATAACATCATGGAATAAGATAACTAAAAAAGGTTAATCATAAAAAGTATTTGACTATTTATAAATATCTTATTAAATCGCTTAATAAAAAAAAGTATTCTTCTGGCATTTTGGTTTAGAAATACAAATTTTCTACAAACTGTATTTATTTCTTTGATCTAACATTTATATTAAAGTTCTTCGCTCACGCTTGATGCGTGCGTGAAGAGCTTCTCCCTCATGCGTGCAAATCGGACATTTTCTTCTTTGGGTAGATGATTAATACTTTTGATTCCAAATGCAACTATTTTATTGAAAATGCAAAATGTTTCGAATAAAAATCTTGATATTTTCATATTGCATTCAATATGGCACTTGAAACGAGGGATTCAAGCTTTGTGTGATTATCTGTGACTAAGAACACAAGGGCTACAAAAAGTTTTCAAAATTCAAATAATAAGGGTGCTTTATGAGTGCCAAAATAATGGTGGTTAACTTTATTATTGGACGTTAAATAGGATTTTAAATTTTATTTTAATTTAATTTCAATTTCTTAAGTTTTGATTATATTTCTATAGTTAGTTATATTTCCTTGATCTACCACCAGACTTTCAGTAATAATTGGCCATTTCTGTCCTCGCCTTTGACTTCCCAGACAAATGCCTTTTACCTGCACCTTCTCAGGTCTTCATAAACGCATATTTATGCATAATATTCACCTGCTCGAAAATACTGCAGGTCGTGTGGTTGGATGATTCCGCAAAGTGCGTTGGTGGACGAGCAGATCAGAGAAGTTAAAGAAAAGCAAAAGGCAATAAGGTAACCATATTTATGGTCGCTTTGCCAAATGATTATGACAATGCTGGTGCAAATAAATACCCACTTGAACGCGCTAACCTATAATAAGTTCACGCAAAAGACCATCACCAGCCTGCTGACACTAACTGCTTCAAGAATTCACTTCGTGGCTGTCATTTGACTCATCGAGTAATTTAAAGTCTTTGAAGGATGTAACAAAAAAATTAAAAAGGAAAGTTTTATTCATTGAAACGAATACTTAAAATGTTTACTTTACGTAAACGTAAACTTGAACACGTAGTTTGGAGTTGATTTAGTCAAGTTTCCCTCTTAAATCATAAACATTATTAAAAGTCTCAAAATCTGTCACTTTTTTCAGATATAAACTAAAGTTCTCAAACAATCTTATGAGATATTTTTCTATTTATTTTCTATTTAATTTCCTTAAACTATGTTATATAATATGCTCAGTATTAAAAATATTTAATTCGATATTACTCGTTTATTTTATAAGCAAATATTATATAATCAAATGTCATTTATGGACGTGCAATTAAAGGCAAAGAAAAATAATTTTATTTCTTAATTACCCTTCAATTATCGCTTACGATGTTATCAATATTTTCAAATAAGTAATTCAATTTTATGACACAAGTTATTTCCGAACATTTTTGACGCATTTGGATCTCACGCAACACTTTGTCAACATTGTGACCCTTTTATAAAGATGAACAAAATTAAATCATAAAGAAAAACTTCGAATATCTTAATTCACAAAGTGTATTGAACTTCAGTACCCGTAAAAAAATCATTAAAAAATTACGACTACCCGCAATCAGATTAATAATAAACTTTCAAATGATCTTAGGTTTTATTTTTAAAGATTAATTTTAAGTTTCGAAAATATCAAAATATATGGGAAAAACTGCAAAATGTTGACCAAAATTTTTTAACTTTGCAACATTTAAATGAATTCTTCGAAAACTTTGAGTAATTTTTAGATTCATTAAGAAGTAGATTTCAAAGAATTTAGAACAAAATTAAAATTTTTCCAGGTTTCGAAAAAGAAGAGCTTTAGAAGAGTTTCGAGATATTTCAAGAATATTTATATATTTTAATTGTTGATCTTAGGTTTATTGACCAGGGAATATTTATTATTAATTTTAGATTTAATTTTGTTTGTCTACTGGTCTATATCAATATTATTAAAATATTGATAAATCTTAAGATTGTAAAAAAATGTCTC